>CAJNOI010000357.1:0-66587 GCA_905250115.1 Adineta steineri | reverse complement strand
TACGATTCATTGATATATTTAATGCGATGCGAAGGAAAGCAAAGCATTTGTGTAGTACATAGCGAGTTTTCTTCCTTTTTTTAATGCGAGGTATGGATATCGGTGAAAAATAGATGTAATACCAACACTTGCACCCACACTCTCGAAAGAAAATTCTTACACTATAAAATGACATATTATTCTGATGTATTTATAAATATTTCTTTTAGAAGTAGTCTACATTACGACAAACAATGGCAAACAACAAATCAATAACATCTGTTCAAACTAATACACAACCTAATACTAAATATGTATCAAACTTCTCCAAGGATACAGCTGAAAATCAGCGACGTATTAATATGCAAAGAATGCAAAATGTCCTCCTTATTTGGTTGGACAATAATATTAATCAAAATGATGCTGATTGTAATAATACAATCAAACTATTGAAGCATGTGGTTAGCAACGTAAACACGTTTACAGATGGTGAAGAATGTGTGGACTTTATTCAAACCATTACCAACAACAAAATATGTATGATTGTGTCTGGTGAACTTGGAGAACATATTGTGCCTCATGTGCATGACATGTTCCAAGTAGACACCATTTTGATTTTTTGTAACAATCAAGAATGGCATAAACAATGGGTCAAAGAATGGCCTAAAATAAAAGGAGTCTTCACACATATAACATCAATCTGTGAAGCTCTTAAACGAACTGTTCCTCAATGTGAGCAAAATGCCATCTCAATCAGCTTTGTGGCGCCAAACACGAAATTCGATCAATTAGATCCATCATTTATGTATACTCAGATCTTGAAAGAGATTCTATTAACCATCAACTTCGAAAATAAACATATTAAAGAATTTATTACCTATTGTCGTGAAACCTTTGCCGAAAATGAGCATGATTTACATAATATTGAAAAATTGGAACGTGACTATCATAATCATATACCTATTTGGTGGTATACTTATGAATGTTTTTTATATCGTACGCTCAATTGTGCATTAAGGTTAATGGACGTTGATATTATTCTTCGAATGGGGTTCTTTATGAATGATCTACATCGTGATATTCAACGACTCCATTCGGAACAATTTCATGGTGAACAATCTAATAAAACATTTACAGTTTATCGTGGACAATGCCTTTCAAAAGAAGCATTTACTGGAATGACAAAAACTAAATGTGGACTTCTTTCATTTAATAACTTTTTATCGACTAGTAAAGATCGTGATGTTTCTCTTTTATTTGCACTACAAGCTGCTACAAATCCTGATCTTGTTGGAATTTTATTTGTTATATCAATTAATCCTACTCATTCAACAACTCCATTTGCTTGTGTTAGCGATGTTAGTCATTTTCATACGGAAGATGAAGTTCTCTTTTCTATGCATACCATTTTTCGAATTGGAGATATTGAACCAATGAAAGAAAACGAACATGTTTATGAAGTGAATTTAACATTGACTAATGATAACGATCAAGATCTTCGTACTCTAACCGATCGCATCCGACAAGAGACCTTTGCAGATGAAAAAGGATGGTACAGATTGGGATTCTTACTGATTAAAATGGGTCAGTACAAAAAGGCTCAAGAAGTTTATGAAATGTTACTTCAGCAACATACGAATGAAAGTGACAAGGCACCTATTTATCATCAACTAGGTCGAATCAAACTTAGTCAAGGAGAATATCAAGAAGCACTCTGTTACTATGAAAAAGCCCTTGTAGTTCGGCAACAATCACTTCCTCTCAATCATCCTGATTTGGGAGATTCCTATAACAACATCGGTGGTGTGTATTACAGCAAGGGTGATTATCTAAAAGCACTTTCATATTATGAAAAAGCCCTTGCAATTCGACAACAATCACTTCCTTCCAATCATCCTGATTTAGGTGGTTCCTATAACGATATTGGTATTGTATGTTACTGCATGGGCAATTATTCAACAGCACTTTCTTATCTTCAAAAAGCCCTTGCAATTTGGCAACAATCACTTCCTTCCAATCACCCATACTTGAGTACTTCCTATAACAACATCGGTAATATGTGTTACAGGATGGGTGATTATTCAAAAGCACTTTCTTGTTATGAAAAAGCCCTTGCAGTTTGGAAACAATCACTTCCTCCCAATCATCATGATTTGGCTCTGCCCTACGACAACATTGGTGAGGTGTATAATAGCATGGGTGATTATTCACAAGCACTTTCTTATTATGAAAAAGCCCTTGGAATTCGACGACAATTACTTTCTTCCAATCATCCTGACTGCGCTATGTCCTATAATTACATCGGTGGGGCGTATTCCAAAGTGGGTGATTATCCAAAAGCACTTTCTTATTATGAAAAAGCTCTTGCAATTCGGCAGCATTTACTTCCCTCTAATCATCCTGATTTGGGTGATTCCTGTTACAACATTGGTTTGGTGTATGAGAATATGGGCGATTACTCAAAAGCTCATTCATTTTATGAACGTGCTGTACAAATTGGAGAACAATCATTACCAACAAATCATCCTGATGTTCAAGGATACAGAGAAAATCTCGAAAACATTAAAAAGAAATTGTAATTTTTTTTTATATTTTTTCTGAAACTAAAATAAAACTTATGAAAAGAAAATGTATCTCAACTGAAACTCTGTTCTTGTCGAAAAAACAATATGAGCAGTAGCACACACCGTTAAGACAAACAACGCATATTGAGAGATATGTATTGTAGAAAAGACCTTCACGGTTACATTATTATATGTGACCAAGTAGAGTTTTGTTGTGTTAGATAAGAAAGAAAGATACACAACAGAAACATAGAAGAATAGAAAGAGAAAAAAGTTTATTTTATCAATAGAATGAATTATGCTAGGGGTGGTGGCTTCGCATTAATGTAAAAATAATGCACAGGTTTATTTTCGTAAAGGAAACATTTAATATCGATTTATGCACTAAATTGGCATTAGTACCACTAATGCTACTATTAATTCCAAAAATTCAGCATTAATTAACTTTCGCTGAGAAATAAATCAATGCATTATTTTCAGTTCTTATGCTAAGCCACCACCTCTAAATTATGCTGTTAGTTTCAATATTAAAGAATAATTCATACCATTGATAAAGTCATCCATATTAAATAAATAGAATACCTGGATATATGTGCATATATATGAAAGTAATTGAGAAACAGAGTCAATACTTTCATATATAAATAATTATAGATATGAAATTCTATTTATATACCCTATCAACCTTGAATTCTATCTTAGCCTATCTCAATGATGATATTGAATGATGAGATGAGATTATATAGACGATTAGTTTCAATATATGGTCATGGTTCATAATGACTCTTAATTATCCATTGTTGCGGGTGGGTGTGAGTTTTGGTATTGCATTTACTTTTGACTCATACCTACACCCACACCCTCAAGAAATATATAGCGTTACACGTCGTGGTTGAGCCATTTGTGTAAAACAATTATTAAGAGAAAATTCAATCTAATTGATCGCTATTAAATGTACTATTCTCTCTTATAAACGGATGCAGTATATATACATATATGTATATTACACATAAACTAGATGGACAAATTGAAAGATAATGAGGGAAAAACAAGGAGAAAGAAAAGTACTTGTACAACTCAACGTTTGGGATATACCTCAGATGAAAAGGAAAAAAACAGTACATATGTGGAGATCCTGGAAAAACCATCTATACAATACAATCAAAAGAAAAAAAAGAAAATATACAACACAAATGAATGATTCTGTAACATCTGGATTTATATTACTCCCTATACATACGATTTATTGTTAATTTAAATAAAATATTGTTCATTTAGTATAATTATTGCTTATTCAGTATTATTATTGCTCACTCAGTATTATTATTACTCATTTGATATTATTATTGCGCATTCAGTATTATTATTGCTCATTTAAATATAAGTCTTTTTATTTATGTTTGAGTAACAGTCAAGAAAATATCCAAGATTTTTTCCAACTTGAAGTTGTTGGTTAAAAATAACAAAAAAAATTTCCAAATTCAAATTACTTTTATGGTTTTTTAAGTTTATTGTTAAAGCATTACTTGGAAGTTTTTCTTCTTGGAAATTTTATCAACATCATGAAGATCATTTATAAGTCGGTCCGTAATATATAAACGACGACAGTTTTGCTTTCTTGAAAGAAAGAGAACAACAGTAACAATTTTGCGGCTACCTTCAGAAAGAAGAAAAATATTATTCATTGCAGAAAGAGTTTCAGACAAGATGTGTTGTTGTCATTGTTCATCTCTATATCGAAATTTACCTTTTTTCCATGGTTTAACTGGTTTTCTTGAAATGATTCTTGGCATAGTACGTATTGCCGTATTCTTTTCACCTCTACCATCTGGTGTTCGTAAAAAATATACCGCGAAATATACTACTGCATTTATTATTGATTGGATTAGTTCTGGTGTTCCAACATTAATTGGTTTATTTACTGCTCTGATTACTCTTCTCATTCTATTAAAAACCTGTATTGCATGTCTTAAATCATCCAACAATCAAAACAATGAAAGTAGTAGTAGCAAAGGTTTAACACGAAGATTATTTCAAAGTAAAAGTATTCGACGTTTTCTTGTTATTGATTGTAATTGTCCATGGTACCGAGCACGACCACGACTTCGTTTTCAAATTCGTTTTCTGTTGTTGGTTATCTTTTTTATTTTACGAATAACTGCTATTGGACTTTATGCTACAGCTCCTTCAGATGATAATGATGGTGGATTGCTTGCTACAGTCTGTGCATTTTCATTGATTTTCATTTTCAATACTCTCTGTTTGGATTTTTATCGATATTGGGTTTGGTGGCATTATACACCACAACGTGATAGTCGTTGTCATTTAAAACCAAATAAACATGAAAGATATATACCATATCATATGATGGGTTTCTTTCGTAATTCTGAGACAATGGGAAATCGACCATGTACTGATACTCCATGTCGTAAAAAAACACTTGATCATATTGCAGTTTTTCATTCGACTGACTACCAGCCACAACCACGCTGGAGAGATATTCCAAAACCACCACTAGCTGATCCGCAAAAAAGTAAAATTCCTTGTATTAATTCGAAAGAAATAGATAATCAACCACATTATATTGGATTTCATACCACTGATCCTGATGCTGCTGTTTCTATTGCTCATAGTGATTTTCGAACAGGTACTTGTGGATGGATTGGTGCCGGTGCTTATTTTGCTCGATCAGTTTCAGCAACTTGGGGAAAAGCAAAAAGTGATGGAGGTGCTCATATTATTGCTGAGGTTCGCATGGGTAAAGTCTATGAAGTGGAACGAGATGTTATTACCAAAGATCATCCAAGATTTAATGAGGAAATATATAATTATGCTCATCACTCAAAATGGCATGCTGATTATGACACCTGTTATATGATTCATAATAAGGAGATGAAAGATGAATTTGCGATAAAAGATCCTAAATCACAAATCGTTAAATGGGTTATTGTCATTGAACCTGGCTTTGATTCCAAAGTAAAAAAATATGGACTGCTCACTGAATTTGAACAAACACGATGTGGATGTATTTAATGCTTGGAGTTGAGAGCGCGGGTGTGAGTGTCGATAATGAATGAGAAGAATACACACACTCACACCATCATTCTCACTCAGTTACCTTTAGAACTAATCATCCTACACTTCTTTTTACATTTTGAAAAAAGATCTTTTGTTTCGAAAAATGGCATAATTATACTTATAACTATTGAAAACAGACAACAGTGCGACATTTTATACAAGCGTGCTTGATAATACTGCGAAGTTTATTCGAATTACATTTTTATACTCATTAATGAGATTCTCTCAAACAATCAGTTTAAAACTCTTTGATTTTTCGACACAGTTAAGTTTTTCTTTGCCAGCTTCGGACAGATTGCAGTTGGTCATCTCGAGTAATTGAAGAGTTCGATTGTTTTCGAGCATAAAAACGAGATAATCAACACTTGCATCCGTCACCAACTTGTTATCGTTGAGATACAATTGTTCGAGACTAGTGTTGCGATGCATAAGTGTATCGGCCAACATCTGAACACCTTGATCGCCTATCTGATTCGTATCAAGCCATAGATGAGTCAATGTCTCATTGGTCTCAAGCATCCTAGCAAAATGCTCAGCACCTTGATCTGTAGTATTATTATCGGAGAAATTAAGCAATTTCAGAGTTGTATTGGCTGTTGAGAGTGCGTTTGTTAGAGCATACACACCTTCATCAAGTATATTATTTCCTCTAAGATCCAGTGTCAACAATGTTGTATTGCTTTGAAGTGATTCAGCTAGAAGGAATATTCCTTCTGTAGTAATCTCATTCGCCCTTAGTTCTAATTTTGTGCATTGTTTGTAAATGAGACCTTGCACAATGACAATGTTCATATCACGATCGCTTAATGGAATCTGAGATAAGGATAATTTCGAACGATGTTCACATTTGGCAATCCAGTTTTGAAGTTGATAATTATGATATGCATCACCTTTTAAAAAAGATCTCATTAGACAAATACATTTTGTTGTTCAAAGATCAACTATTCGAAATAATTATTGCCTAAAGCCGCCCCTTATCAATCTGATATTTTCAGTGCTTGTCTAACACACGATCGAAGCTTCCACATCTTTTTCAGGAGTTGCAGATGTACAAATAATCGAATTTGCGGTAGTATGAACGTTTTACTTACGATTTATATTCTCCCATAGTTGATCCATCTCATCTTCATGCTTATAGCCCCATTCATTGATTACGGACATCTCAGAATTTTGATCTTGCTCTTCGTTTTGAAGCTCATGGATATCGGTCGTATGATTCACAATCTGTTCTTGCAGTTGTCGCACTTGATTTTGAAGAGTGGTGATCTGTGTTGTTTGTTGCAGTAGTTGTTCTCTAAGTTGCCGATTTTCGGCGATAAATTCCTCGAGAACCGACCGAAGACTATGAAAAACGCAGGAAGTCAAATGAATGCTAAGTTGATCTTGAGGTCCCATCCAAGGACACTTGCGATCAGCTGCAGAACAAATAACATTACGTTTTGGACATGATTTTTTGAAATGATCATTAAAGTTCTCTCGTTGCACATCTTTCTGTCCACAACGAGAACATGTTACACGAAGTCGATCAAGCATATTACGCACAGTGCGATTAGCTTGCACCAGACCATTGATTGGCACGTATTGTCGACATGTCGGACATGATGCTTCTGTGTTTCTAATCCAATGTGTAATACATGCGTGACAAAATGTATGATCACACGGAGTACAACAGGGATCCTCGAAAGGAGACTTGCAAATGATGCAAATTAGTTCGGGATCAATGCATGTTTCGTTTGTGTACTCGAATTTACAGTTATTTGCCATGTTGTTTGAAAAGAGAAAATATCTACAAAGAGTCGAAATGCGTCACACACGAAAACAATGAAAGCGAAGAGGTAAACGTAGCGGAAGACGTTAATGTGAAAACAAGAGAAAAGTAAGAAAAATATGAAATACTCTTCATAGAATCATAATTCTTGTTGATTTCGACGTACAGACATCCGGCATGTGGTAGAAGCAAATATTTACTCTTTTCTTTCTGTTCTTTTTCTAACAATTTTTTATTTCTGACGTCATATTTATTGCTCCTAAGAAGAACATGAATCACTTCTTTTTGCAGCGTGTTGGAAATTTCTAAGCACATTATTGTTATCGACTTTGGACATATTTAACATCTTGAGGATGTGGGCGTATATGATCTGATTTATTGATCAGTGAGTGTGGCCTAAATTCTTTTTAACATGAACTCCGTGGACATATTCACTGTTTCGACGAATGATAGTTTTTTTTGATTAATATACCTAACGGGTCCTTCTGACACGTATTTGCAATAGGTAATTATATGACAGAGGGTGCAACAAGCATCATAGAAACAAGTATTTTGTAGGTGTCTGTCTGATGAACACCTGTCTAGTGATTGGATGCCCTAGACTTCTTTCAGTAACACAGTCATTAATTGTTTCATTAAATGTACTATTGTTGCCATTGGACTCGTATAGATGGAGTATTTTCGTAACTGGTTTCTAATAGTAATATTTCGTAGTTTTTTTTATACAAATTTTTGCTTAATCTTCGAAAAGAATATTACAAAAGAAATTTATGCCATACAGAAATGAAGAAAAAATGCAGTTAAACGATGATTTTAATAAAATTTAATATATGAGAAACACAATAACAACAGAATTTTCGACCTTTTCAAGTTGATTATAGCAATCATCATCAGTAAGATCACAATAAAAATAAGAATAAATACACAAGACATATTACGAAATAATAGACTAATACCTGATGTTAACGTTGTAATATATCAGCATAATAATATTTATGTTACTATCAAATTATTTTTCTTAATATTGACTTATTCATATGCAGTAATCTTTTAAAACTTGAGTATTATTTATATTGGATTGATGTTTCGTATTGATATTTATGAAAAAACAACTTATATTATCTCATTCTTACATGTATCTCTACTTCCGAATTCGTAAATATGTAAATACCCAAGATTTAAAAAAAGAAAAATTCATTCAAAATGATTGTTGGTACTTTCTCTTTAGAAAAAATGTTATTAATGTTATCTTTCTACATAGTGTTTTGATATTTTTAATGAATAAAAGGGTAATCGATACTCACGTTTCTTATCTCTTGTGTCATAATTCGATTTTGTGATCGTATTTAATGGCTATGATTTTATTGACTTGAGAATAAAAAACAATTTGAATGCAGTATATATCAAACTATTATAATCGGTTAAGCGAAGTAATGCACAATGATATTTCTACTGGTCAATCTCAAATCAAAACTATTCGCCAATTGCTTATAATTTTACTTTATATTAATTTGGTGAGTTATTGTTTAATACTCAAAATATTGACATTATACTCTGTTCGATTCTTTATACGATAATAATTTGAACGATTTATTTTAGTTTTGTTTGTCTATTAATATTTTATTTTCTAGGGATATTCTGTGCTTATTTTTATAACAGCTGTTATTGGTTTAACAATTCGAGATGAATTTATTCAGAGAGAAGAAAAGTTTCAAATCACCGAGGCCATTATTTTATTTTTATACAATGGCTTTGGACTTCTTTTCATATATAAGTCTCATCGAACAGGTTTACGTGTGGTACGCTCATTCTATATAAATAATTATTTATTGATCAAAATACTCCATGTTTTATTGTTTAGATCGTTTGGATCGGTATCATTTTGGTGACTATTGCTCCATTCATTATTGGTATCTATGAGTACATTCGTATCCGAGCCTACTATTATTTCCATAAAAATTTGTTCGCGGTAATATATATTTACGGAAGTTATTTGCTAAGTATCTGGTTTCATATATTTACTATAATGGTGAGTTATTTTTCTCATTGTATTTTGGTTATTTTCATTATTCTTTTAACAGATTCTTATAATTAAATTTACTTTCCAACTACTACGACTTACTAATACAAATCAAACTTTGTAATCAAAAAATACAATTTATTTATTTATTTTTTTGTAATTGTTCATAATATGATTTCCTGTTCTAAACACGATTCAGTAAATAAATTCTCTTAATAATATTCAAGAAAATGCTATAAATACTTAAGTTTAATTTCGATGTGTATAAAAATGAGTATCATAAAGATTATGATACTTTGAATAAAACAAAGATAACTATACATATATGCACGATTTCATTTTCTAAGCATAATCAACATAAGGTGAAGGTGAGGACCAGTCTTTTCTTTATCCACACTCACCCTCAAGATTTGACTGATTAAAATTAGATTAGATCTAGTTTTTTAGGCTATCTGAAGCGTTCCTTGAGTGAAAACAAAATCGATAATATATTTCTCACCTTCACCCACACCCTCTATATCTATCTTATTAGTACGCTGGTCAGTTGTTCAACCAATATTTTTTTCCCATATATTCTGTATCTATATACATCTTTGCTGAATAAAACTTTATGTCACAATGAATTAAATGAAATTATACGTGTAAAAATAGGAAGAAAAATAATGTCGATCACATATTCTAGTGTAATTATGGCGAGAAATCTTTGATTATTTTCATTCAAATGACTTATGGTATTCATTTCATGGTTTAAATCAACATATTAATGCAATTATAGATCAAACAATAGTACATTTAAATTTCGAACAACAAGATAGTTATGATTATTTTGTAGACAATATTTTAACATCGATAAATATTACTAATATTCGATCATTAAAACTACAAGATGCTTTTGAAATACATCACTTTTTTTCGATTTATTCACTCAAGTCATTACAACAAATTCAATTCTTATCATTAAATTTCAGGTATTATGATGATGAAACACCATTTCAATTTTGGGATCAACTTTCATCTTTAAAATATTTACAATCATTAACAATTATACATCATCAAAGATTTTTTTCTGATTATAATTATGACGAAAAAAATTTAATTTTTAATTCAATATTCAGTGAAAATTGTTGTCCCTCATTAAAATCATTAATTGTCAGAACAAATGGTCTTCGTAATAGATCTACGATTCCTTCTCTAATTCCAACATCAGCAACACCTCATATCGAATATTTATCAATCGATGTGTCAACTTTTGAAGAATGGTCCAAATTATTTTTTGTTCTACAACGTCTGAAATATTTTCAGATCACATTTATGATAAACAATGGAAAGACATGATGGTTTTAACACCAATAATGCCTAATTGCATTCGTCTTCATTTAAATTTACCACTCCATATGTCTTTTAAACATATCAAAAAGCTATTAACACAAACACCAAATTTACAATATTTAATTTTATTTGGTCAAAAACATTTACTTAAAGCAAAACGGTGGGAAAAGTTATTATCATTAAATTGTCCAAGATTATTGAAATTTAAATTCACATGTGCCAATTATATTTATGATGAAAATTATCAATATAATTTCCGTCAGTTATTGGATACGTTTGAAGAGGATTGTGAGACATCATTCTGGATGGAACGAAATATTACAACTTCGTATCTTAAGATACCTTTTTCAGATGATGATTATCGTCGTGATATTGTAGTGAAATTTCATGTGAACAAAGTATTATATAAATATTAATCAATGAATAATATTAGTCTTGTATTTTAGACAAGACAATCAATTGAATAGATGCGAAGATACAACATTTATTAGTGCAAATATAACAGACTAGAAATTGTAAATAAAAATAAAATTAATGAAATTTAGTGTTGTACTATTATTTTTCTCTATCTATAAATAAATTCAGTTGTCCCGTGATAGACAGTGCATTCGTAATCATGCTTTTCGAACGTACTTTTTATGATAAGAAAAGGATGAGAATAAAAACGTATTATATTTTACTTACTCACATGTAGATTTGTATAAGCATAGTCTAGTATGTTTATTGCCATCATTCTACTTACGATTCTTATTTGCTTGATTACAATTTATTTATACAAAATAAAATCTTCCTACGATTATTTTGTACGTCGAAATATTCCTGGTCCATCACCTCAATTCTTTTTTGGTCATTATTTAACATTATGGAATGTACCATTTTATTCACGTCAAATTCAAAAATGGACTCAACAGTATGGTAATATTTATGGTATATTTGAAGGAATACGTCCAGTATATGTTGTATCTGATGTTGATTTTTTGCAAGAAGTTTTTGTTAAACAATTTTCATCATTTCATTCACGTCGACGACCGTTTATCACACGTAATTTCAAAGGTAATCGAGGACATTTATTCTCTGCTCAAGCTGATCAATGGCGACGTCAACGGCATGTTATCAATCCAACATTTTCAGCAGCAAAATTAAAAACGATGACACCATTAATAAATCAATGCATTGAATCATTCATGAGTAAAGTAAATGATATGAATGGTGCAGAATTTAATATCTATACCTTGTACAAACGCATGACTATGGATGTTATATGTGAGTATAAAAATATTTTTAGCACGTTTTTTTCTGAAAAGATTAGATTAATTTACAGGTCGTTGTGCATTTGGTATTGATACAGATATGCAAAATGATATAGACAATATTTATATGAAAAAATCGATTGCTTGCTTTGAAATTGATATTGAAAAATTATTCATTGTAAAATTATCGAATGTAATGCCATTTCTTATTCCATTATTAAGCCAAATTTTTAGATTTAGTCTACTGATGACCAGAATAAAGCAAAAATGGTTATCGAATAACGCATCCAAAGATGATGATAAGCCTGCAATATGGCTCATCGGACGATTAGAGGAAGTTCTAAAGAAAAGATTGACATCTGAAACTAAACGTACAGATTTACTCCAATTAATGTTAGATGCAGCAACAGAAGATGAAATTAAGGTGAGATTATATTAAAAAGAAATCGTAGATGTTTTCTTTTTCAACGGTTTAATATTCTTCTACAGGATGATACATCAGAAGCATTATCATCGAAAAAATTACACTATAATGAAGTTGTTCTTAATACTTTCTTATTTATGCTTGCTGGCTTTGAAACAACTTCGAATACTTTAGCATTTGCAACGTCTGCTTTGGCAACAACACCTCATGTTCAGAACAAGCTACAAATGGAAATCGATGAAATATGGAATGATGATATTGATAATCTTGATTATGATATTATAGCTAACATGACATATTTGGATATGTTTGTAAAAGAAGTTCTTCGAATGTATGGTATATCAACTCAGGCAATTACTCGAGAAAGTAATGCATCAGTGAACATTTGTGGTCATCAGATTGAAAAAGGTGAGGGAGAATGATAATGGCGTTGTTCTCGTTTAGAAATAATAAAATAATCTTTGTTTTAGGTTGTGTGATTTTATCAGATGTTTATTCAGTTCATTATGATACTGATATTTGGGGTCCACAAGATCCAAAATTATTTGATCCTGAACGACACTCTGTAAAACGTCATCCTCTTGCCTATCTGGCGTTTGGTATGGGACCTCGTAATTGTGTAGGAATGCGGTTTGCTCTGATGGAATTAAAAATGTGTTTAGTACGTCTATTACGTTCATACACAGTTCATCCTGGTGAGAAATTTCAAGAAGGCATGACTCTAACGGAAAAATTTGTTATTACGCCAGAAGCTATCAATATTCGTTTGGAAAATAGACATCTATAGATCTTTGAATATGTTTCTATTTCTTGTGTATTAAAAATAAAAAGTCTCAAGACGGCTTAGAGGCAACCAACTAGTAATGATGTCGAATTTTCAAAGCTATAGGATTGTTAACTAACTCTACAGAAGATATTTTATTATCTGTGACAGAAACACCATCCAAGTAAGAGCAATCTGCTAGATCATTGTAAAATATAAATCGAAGAACGGGTAATGTACTTGTAGCTACATAAGTGTACGAAAATTGATACCAACTAATCGCTCCACTTTGAGTTAAGCGGCTATCTATGCCTCTTTTTGCACATGAAGATGCTATAATGTATCTACATGTAAAATTTACCTCATATTTTTAATCACTTAACGGTTGTCGTTGAAGTTACAATAATTAAAAAAGAGATCACACGTTAGTTGCTTCAGAAAAGAGAGCGTGATAGTTAACGTACTTGTGACTGAGGTGGAAGTCATTTGTAATGTAATTAAAATTGGTTAGATTTTGGTTGATAATGCCTTCATAGAATAGTACATTCCTAGAAGTTGAGGTTGTTTTTGATGTTGTAACTATTAATAGTTATGCATATTTGACAAGTATCAGATTTCCTCCACTTTAAAAGATTTGGAAGAGACACAATGTCCACAGAGAATAGAGATAGTTTTTCTTACGTACTTCTTGTGGCGGTGGTCGTCTGAGTTATGGATGATGATGTTGTTGTCGCAGCTGCAAGTAATGGAATAAAGAATAAGTTCTTTTATTAACATAGTAATTCTACTTACTTGTTACTGTAGTTAATAACGTAGTTGTTTGTACATTTTTTCGCTAATTCACAGAACAAAGATAAGTAACGCATGAGAAGAAAAGTAGAGTACTCACATAGATCCAACTCAAGTAAAGCACTTGCAAGTCCACACAACAGAAGGATACCTATCATACTTAGATAAAGTAAGCAACAAATTGGATGGAATATACATGCTCTACATATTTGATAAATACAATAAAAATAGAAAGTTCATCAAATTACTGTTTATTTCGTCTTCTTTTTAATTCTTCATCAGCATTCATCAATTAGAGATTACAATATAATAATACTTTCTACTCAAAAGACAGAAGACTCACCGATCTAGGTAGAGGTTTTGTGTTCTTGTTGGAATGAACCGATGCTATAGAAGAGATATTTAAATGTAAAATGTCAATTATGTTAAGATCACTAATATCAGTACACATACCCTAGGTGATCTTGCGTTGACGATGATATTCCATCATTTTGTGACCAACTTTGTCTAGTATCGATCTTTACATTCTTCGATTAGATAATATGTAATATAAAATCATTGAATTGATTCTTATTCAATGTACAAAAAACTGATCAATGCAAATGAAGGATTTATAATAGTTTGTGTAGGAATGAATGAAATTCTTTTTGGATTGACGTGAAGCCAAAAAGGTACGTGGTAATGGTATATCTTGGTCGTCCCTTTTGATATATGACAATATATGAATGAATTTTGAATTAAAACTACACAAAATTGAAGAAAGAAGTCAACTAAAATAAGTGCATAATACCGTATAAGGTAAACAGAAATGTTATAAAGAAAGAACTGATGATTTTATAATGAAATAAAATTTAGCAACACGGAATGAATTCGTGAATTTTAATAACGTCAAATCTGTATCATTAATCGATATTTATTAGGTACTAGTTCGTATTCTAAAAATCAAAGTTATCACTTCTTTTCAAATGTAAATATGTAAAAAATAGTTTCGAAACAAATCGATGCAATTTCTATTGTGTAAAATATTTTTCGCCTGAATTCTATGGTATCATGTACTTTTTTATTCATATATTCTCTCAACGATAGACGTTTTACTGATAAAAATATAATTAATTTTCTTTTTTTTCTCTTCGAATCGAAGTTGATTTGTACATTTTTATTAAACCTCTATTTAACTCGATATGACGTAACTGTAAGATAATCATTATGGTATGAACATATTTTATTGAATTTAATAAGAAAAAAACATGAATATAGAAAGTGACTTTTTGTAAATTTTTAATTATAATAGTAACCAGTTGTTTGATAAGGATTATATCCTGCATGATTATATCCAGCATGTTGATAATATGGTTGTTGATAATAATTATAAGATCCATCTTTTGGATGAACAGCCCTTTTCATTTTGTGTCCAAGTGAGAAAATAATCTTAGTCAAAATACTGCCTGCAACTATACCACCAGCAAGAATACCGATCTGTGCTAATATATGCTCCATACCGTTTCAAAATAATCAAGAAAAATGACGTCTCTTTTATATATTCTCAACGTATTGAAATTAGCGTCAATCATCCATAGCAAACATCGCATATGACTGACTATACTCGATAAACGAGGAAGAGCAAAAAATATAATAATGTCATATTTTTTTAACAAGCATAATATTACAAATCATTAATAACACAAAGACGAAAAAAAAAACGTGTTTTTTGCCAGATAGACTCTGTAATTACATTGCACATTTTAATACATCGATATATATGGTCGATCTGATCTAGTCCTCAGGCAATGTATAGTAAAGTATATTGAAAATAGCCAATCAACATTAGTTATAGATTATGATAAACTGAAAAATATGTCATCCTAAAATTAAAAAAAGCGTTTAATTCTTTCATAAAAGTATTAGTGCTTGTTTGGACTAGAGGTCGCCAACTGTTTTGAATTTTTTTTTCGATCTGCGAAATCTGTTATCCATGTTTGCATAGAAGTTTATGTTTCCAAGTGTTACAAAATATCGTCAAACACCATCAACATTTTATTTTCTTATTCAATGAATTTTTAAAAATATTTATATAATTATCAATCTTACACCTCCATATCATTGCTTTCAGTTATGCATATGATTTTGCTAATATATCATTGCAATGATGTAAATTTCGACAAGCAATTATGATGATGATAGGTACCACATCACTTATTTACACATGTTTATGTACTATTGATCAATACTTAGTTACATTATCCAATGTATCATTACGTTATGTGAGTCGAATAAAAATATCTTATCGAATTGTTACTGTCGTGACCATCATTTAGTGTCTTCATTCAATTCTATCAATAGTAAATACATGTATTAGTATGAATTCTACACTTACTACTTATATTCCAATAGTTTGTTTTCGTTGAACAACAGGGCGATCGATAATTGATGAAAATGACATTTTCAGAAATGATTTTTTATCGATATAAAAAAAGACTCCATTTTCATATATCCTCTGAAACAGATGTTTTTCCTCTCATAAATTCGTTTTCAAAATATATTGACGCGAATAACAATTGATATTATTCTTTCTATACTCGCAGATATTAATAACGAGAGAAAGATGTCGTTTTCGATTCATTCAAAAAAACATGAAGAAAAATAAGTTTTATCGCTTTTGTTTAGTCATTAATAGAAAAATTATTTATTATGAAAAAAAAACAGTTTGAAGTAGAAATAAACAAATATTAGTGTTCTATATCCTCAGTTCATGTGAAGGTCAAAATGCATTTAACATTTTATTCTGTAATTATATGAGATTGATTGAGCAAAACCTATTCGATTGTTGACGATATCAAAGATTGAATAATATCGACGAAGAAAATAATCACCCAAGATCCATATACTATTATTAAAAGAATCTTTTGAATCTGATGGAGTGAAAACACTATAGCATATGTAACTGGTTGAGTTATCGTAATTAGTTGAGTTATCGTAATTGGTTGAGTCATCATAATAAACCACTAGATATTGGGAAGGTGTTAATGTAAAAATTCCGCCAGCAATGTTGAAAGTTACATTGGGAAGTGATGAAAGTGAATTTATTGAACAATTGAGAGTATACTAAAAGAAATTAAATATTGAGATGATATTTTGTAGGCAGAACAACAGATAAAGCTATACCATGCTAGCAGATGAATCATAAATGGCACCTAAAGCACCATTTAATGCTTCCACTTGTGTTGCAGGTCCAGTGATGAATGATGTGCCAGTATCAGCAATAGCATACAATGATAAATTTATCAGAGTAGATCCAACACTCACACTATGAATGTTCATACAATCAATCGTAAATAAAAAAAATTCGTTTTATTATAGGATTACCTTGTCATTTGAAATTCCCAATATCCTGTTAAAACTAAAGGAACATAAGTAATATCACCGGTGAATTTACTAGAATCGATACCACCAAATATGAGTTCGCTACCGATGATGGCATTTGTATCACTAAAGAAAAGAAACTAAACATCAACGATTGGTATAGGTTGATAACTGTAGTTACGGGTTCAAATAGAATGAAAAGATTGGTTCTGGTATTAGACTTTGATTCCACATATTGTAGAAAAGTGGTGTATTACCATAGTTTGCCAAAGTTGGATAACCAAGACCGAGTATACCATCATATAGAACATTATCCATACCAGTAATAGATATACATTCGGCAAATCGTTGTCCTTGAACAGTAATGCCATTGATCTAAACAGTAATTAATTAATATCAATCGAACTGACCGTTGCTAGCTTACCGTTACAGTATCAATACTAATATAACCACTGACAAAAGAACCATCTGCATATGTAAGGAAAAAGGGATTTCCATTAAGTATATATGTTTGAGAGTCAGCTGCTATATACTTATGAAGACGTGCTAAAAATTAAATAAAATTTTCTTCTAATCAGTTAAATACGAACAACATACTACAATTGGAAGAACATCGACTTGATGGTACCCAGAGGTCCGATGAACCTGTATCGAAATTGACAAGAAATGTTTGAGCAGGTGTACCAATGGAGATATTTCCCATAAAATACATCTATCAATGTAAAAAGTCATTAAATTGAATATCAGAATCATCTGATTTAGTGAAACTTACGTTATTTTCATTGACTAAACGTTCGTAAACCGAAGATTTCTCAACAGTTATCTTGCCAAAAGTACGCGATGACATTTGACATATCGTTTGATTTGTTATCGATAATGTACAGTTTGCTGTTCTATACAAATGTGGTTGAATTCGATGCATATGAATTCTAAAAATTTAGATATGCATCATATTATGCTATATATGGCTTTGACATACCGAAACAGATCACCATTAATTATTTCAAAATAGAAGATAATCATGAGAAATCTTGAAATTATCATAGTTATTCGTTTTGGAATCATTTTCTTGCTTGCTTAAATGTATGCAATATGGAATGAGGGTTCATCGTAAAAGTTAAGGCCTTTAAATAGGTATGATGATGACGATTTGACAAGGACAAAAAAGTTATTTATCAATCATCTTGTTTATATGAAAATATGAATGTACTTCTCAATATTGGTATAGATAACGTCTTTGATCGATACATCATGACTCAAAGTAGAGAAACGCCTTCATAAACGGTAACTGTACTAATGAAATGTATGTCTAAACTAGTAAACAACACAACAACAATGAGTCAATCGTCGCAGTTACCTTAACTGACAACGCTCAATAACATAAAAGTAGACCTTGATTCAGACAATTAACTTTCTTTTCTTTACTTCATTGTGAAGTAAAAAAGAAGGGATTTTTCGAGGGTGGCTGTGTGGGTGAGGACGAATCTTTTCTTTACCTAAATCTACGCCCACACCCACACACTCAAGTATATTTTAATTTTTAATAAAACCCATCTAGAGATTATAATACAATATGCATAATGCAGGCTTTATTTCGAAGTACCCGTTCAATTCTTTTTTTTGTTAGTATGTTATTTGATTTTGATTTTAGAAAATTCATGTTAGAGAGACATAAAAGTAGACATCTTGTGCCGGTTTTTTTTATGAAAAAATGCAACTTTAGTACATGTTAGCGTTTGTCCTTCTTCTCTTCTCATTTTCAATATGAACTCATATTGAAGATTATGATAGACTTTTAAAATTTTGTGAATAAATTCATCAAACGTCCGATGAATTAGCTAATACTGTTTGATAAACCATAAAATCCTTGAAAAAAAATTATTAATGAAAAATAGAGTCCTCTATATTGAATATTTATTAACCTTTTTCTATTGGATACACATGACATCATTTCATGAGTAATGTGTAGGCGATAGAACGTAAATAATCATGACGAATATTTGACGCAAATCGATCTTTTCAACCAGTTAGTTTCGCAAAATGTAATAAGAATAACAAAACGAAAATAATCAAGACATAAACAAGATTTCGTATATGTGCACTAGCTACAAAATGATACTGAACAAATTCGATAGATGCAAAACATGATTATAGGACTAAAATCAAATAGACGAATAATTTTATTCTATTTGAGATTAATTCAATAATCTAATTCAAATGAAGAATAATACGAGAAAACGTAATTAGATTAGTTTTTACAAGGTATCTAACTTTTGTTTTATTTTCGAATATATATATATTCTGATTTATAACTTTGTTAATATGTATAAATATGAATTAAAATTATCGAAGTTTTAAAATAGAATATGATTAATATTATTTTCATTTTTTTTAGGATTGCAATAAATCTTTATAATTAACAGTATATTTATTAACTAGCTTCACCGATAAATTGCATACAATGAATAATCCTGATTTAGAAAATCATAAATATAAATATTTAACAACTCCATTTATTTAATCAACTTCAGTTTTTGATCAATATTAAAGCATGGAATTATATTACAGTACAAAATCATGACAAAATTTATCTTTATTATGAACAAGCAATTTTTGGCATCATATCTTTTTCTGTAGAAGATTTACAAACATATGTTCATGTTGTTTTCCATATATTTCTTATGACATCATCTACCTCCTATCGGAAATGATAGTATGCCAATTCCTTACTTGAAAAATTTCGATATTTATTACCAACCACATTTAATGAAAGTCATGTTACGAAAACTCTGTTTTATATATTACATTCTATCGAATATTAATCATCTTGATATACTATGGCATTTATTAGTCAGAAAGAATAGCTATGATTAAAATTAAATTTATATAAAAAAAGAGCAATAGAACTATTAAAAGTTGCTTCTTAGTAATAATTACTCATTCCTTTACATGATTGATTGATTTATAAATTCCATCCAATCTGTCTCCTACATCAATATAAATAGCATCTTAAACTGTTTTAATATCATTGTATGAATAATCTTACACATGTGCATACACACTCTCTTAGTGTTAAATCATAAACAATCAGTTATATTTTATAAATCATAACGCCTCGTGTGACCTTTTCTTTTCTCTAAAAACAACCCACAAAAACAACAGAGAAAAAAAGAAAAAAAATAGTGTTCTGTTTTCTTATCGTCATTGGTATGTGTGACGTACATGGTTGTCATACAGAAAGCAAAAAGAAAATAAAAATGTGTCATATTATAGACGTCAATTCTATATCTTCTATCATGACGTGATGATGTTTTTGCGAGGGAGTGGTAGAACGAAAAACATGTATCGGTAGACTTATAAAATGGCTATCGATGCTGAAGATTCAGGCATTAATATTATTGTATACAATCAATTTTATTGTCACTAGCCTCACTAATTATGTGTATGGACACACCACATTTAGATAGTCAGAATTTCCAATCGAAAGGTTCAATCATTGGAACTAAAGAAGAACCATTCGACAATGCAAGTTATTTGATAAGTTCATCAGAAAATAGTCCTACATCCTGTGGTGGTGATGATAATGATATCATCGAATTTGGTCCAATTAAAGTTAAACCACGTAAAAAACCAGCTCCTACATTAGCTACTGGTCGTCGATCAAAATATGAAACTTTAAGTCCAGAAGAAGAACAAAAACGTGATTTAAGACGAGCACGTAATCGTGCTGCTGCTGAACGTGTACGTATAAATCGTTTAACTGTTGAACAACAATTACAAGGACAAATCGATGTATTAGAACAGCAAGAACAAAACTTATCAAGTCATGTAGATATGCTTGAAAAGCATAAACTTCGTTTAGAAACACGAATTCTTACACATGATAAAATATGTTCAAATATGAATTCAATGAATATACTAGATGGTTATTTACCTACACCTACTGTAAATAATACTTCAACATTTAAACAAGTGGAACAAGTATCTCAATTTGATTTTGATGAATTGTTTCCTGAATCAACATCATCTGTACAAATGCAACAAAATAATATGTTGAATTTTCCATCAACTATAATCTCCGATGATGATTTCTATGATCCATTGATGGATCTATAGTTGTAAAACAAATGTATTAAAATTCAGTTTATTTTCTACTATGATAGTTTGTAATTATATATAATCTTTTAAAGATATAAAGCTTTTTTTATTGTTAGTATGTTGTCATGATAAATATGAAGTCAATCGGGCTTGTCGCACGATAAAAAAAACCAGACTATATTAGTCATAAAAAAAGAATGAATAATAACAATTTCGTATTTTCATTTTAACAAGCTCGAATCAATGATTTTTTCAATTAGATTTGCTAATTTATATTTTGAAAAAAAATAGACAAGTAGAAAATGAAATGAGTTTTTTTTAATTGACATAATTTATTATTTTCAAGAGCTTTCTTTTCGTCTCTTATTCTTCTTAAGAATTAATGTAAGCATTACTACATGTATATGTACTATGCATTCTGGTTGACAGGATAAATAGCAATCATTCTGTTTATTATTCCCAACAAACGATTTGATGACATTAAATATATTTTGTATTTATCAAGGTTTACAGAATATATTAATATTCAATGAATGTATGTAGATGAAAATAAAATAAATTTTTATTTTGTATAATAATAATAATGTGTATTATAACTCACGAATAGGTACGTGCAAATAAAAAATTTTCATATGGAATTTATTAATATATTATATGAGTACAGATTGATAAATTTACTTTGCAATAGTACGTTATCAAATAACATTCTTTGTTTTTTCTATGACAATATTGATGATTGTAAGAATAATTCTAATAATATATATTAAATTTTATATCATGACAAGAATAAGAAGAACAACTTGACCTATGAAATAGAATCGATCAGATTTGAAAGATTTTAGGAAGAAAACAAAAAAGTCCAATTATAAATTGATTAGTATAAGATTTATTGTTAATGATATATAATCGAAAAGAAATCTCATATCTTTAGGAGGACTATGAAACCAAGATAAGAATATCTAAAATTGGAAGTTTTATATTCGACAGGCTTTATCGTGCAATAAAAAATATGTATCACTAATGACATCTTCTTTCCATATTTTATTTTTTTCCATCTATGAAAAAAGAAAAGTAATCAAATTTTTTCTCTACTTTACAATGGATTTCAAAAACTATAAAAAATTTATTATAATAACCCACTAGACATCTATTTGCCGTCAGTAGAGTATTACGTAGATAACAAAAAATTTGATAAAATTTCTACTAGTGATGTAACATTAGGAATAGTTCTTGTAATATTAAAATATACTATGTCTATTACATAGTTATTAGTATTAAAATGTAATCTTATGTTCTGATATTATATTATATTAAAATTATTCAGTGTTGACATATTACACATTTATTTTTAATTCTTCTTGACAAGACATTCATAACTAAACAATAGATAATTTAAGTTTAAAAGATTTTGAAATAGAATATAATTATGTTTGACCTGAAATTTTCCGAAGTCTAGTCAGACATCTTATATATTTTGGAATAGAAGAAAAAACACAATGATGACAGCTTGACATTAAATAATTCTAATGTAAATCAATATTGTAACGCATTAGATTTAGTATTAATACTGTTACTCTTATGATATTTTTAATTAAAACTATTTAATTATTTGATTCTATTTACCAATCTATAATTTAATATGTAATTATTTAGACTTATTATATTTTATACATCATATTTAGTAGACATCAACTATAAAAAGTACTTTCAAAAAATAAAATTAATTAGAATGTATTTGTTTGATGTTAATTTTATATATAGTAATAAAGTCTCGTGATACAATTTATTTATCTATCTGAACAGAATTTCTGTTAATAAAAGTCCTTAAAGTTATTTAATAATAAATCTAGCTTTTAACTCATATAAGTTCTTTGTAGATTATTAGAAATAACAATTTACTATTTTTATTCTACTCTCAAATTATTTACATCATATGTTCTCTAATTTTAACATATACGCTATTCATTTATAATATTTTTCTATTTATATACGTCTGTACCGATGGTATAGACGAAATATCAAATCATTAGTAATCAAAATATTCTTAGCATTAATTATTTTTTAAAAATATGGAGAAAAATTCAAAGTATATAATTACTTGTTAATATAAATTTTATTAATCAATTCATCAGTATTTTTAAGAAAAATAATTTCGTAAATAATAATAATACCTTGAAAAGAAATAATGACTACTTGATTTAATGAACTTCATATCATCTGTAAATTGTAATTATCACATCAGATCTCAAATCATGAGTAATTTTTTTACTGAAAAAACTGATGACCTTGATAATGTAAGAAGTCTTTCTTTTTTTTATTCTTCCTAGATCTGGAGAATATAAACAATAAATAAATACAACATTAAAAACAACAGGCAAAATTTTCTTTTTCTTCTACAATTCTGAAACAAATGATGCTTCAGAACTAAATATTGACATTGTAGGTGCTAATGATGAATGTCGACTTTGTTCATACATTAAATTTGTTTGTTTTGTTGTGATTGATAAACGCTGATTATTTAAATTCATGTCGGAATTATTATTATCTGATATTATTGTTTTCATTG
This sequence comes from Adineta steineri, assembly GCA_905250115.1. Taxonomy (NCBI): domain Eukaryota; kingdom Metazoa; phylum Rotifera; class Eurotatoria; order Adinetida; family Adinetidae; genus Adineta; species Adineta steineri. The sequence continues at coordinate 42,599 of CAJNOI010000357.1, read as the reverse complement.
GTATTTTTTGTTTTTTTGTCCGAGTAGAAATATTATTTCGAGCTTGTGGTAATGCTAAATTTCTTTTAATCGCTGTTTTTTCATGTAAAAATTGATTATCATTTGTTGATAAACAACAATAAAAAACACGTTTAAAACTTAAACGAAATATTTCACTAAGAAATGCATATACAATTGGATTTGTTGATGAATTAACAAATAAAAGAAATTGTGATATACTCGATGTTGGTACAAGTATTGAACTTGTTTGAGGTAATAGTTCACTTGTTGTTATAACTTGAAATGCCCAATATGGTGAGCAACAACATATATGTACACTTATAACAGCTAAAACTAAAACAGATACTTTTCGTCGTGTACGTATTGATGTACGTGAACGACGATGTTGTTGTGATACTTGATGCTTTAATCGACGAACTATTTGTATATAAAAATATGTCATTAAACTAAGTGGTAAAACAAATGTTATTGTTGATGTATATGCAACAAATATACTATACAATACACGAGATTCTGCATAAGGAAAATTAATAGTACATTGAACTTTTGTTGGTGACGTATTTTGTATTGCTGTAAATGCAATAATAGGTAACATTAATATAAATGAAAGTATCCATGTTAATATTAAAAGTAAATTTGGATTAACACGTGAACGCCATGTAACAGATTTTGATGAATGACAAACAGCTAAATATCTATCAAATGATAATAAAGCTAAGATAATAATTGATGTAAATTGATTAACACCTTGTGTAAGAAAAAATAATTTACATACGAAACCACCAAATATCCATGCACGTGTTATAAGTGATGAAACAAAAAATGGTATACCACTTAAAAAGACAAGATCAGATAAAGCTAAATGTAATAAATATGTATTTGTCACAGTTTTTAAACGACCATAATTAAGTACAACATATATAACAAGTAAATTTCCCACAACACCAATAAACATTACAATAACCAAAAGTATAGAAAAAATTGATATAAATAAACTATTTTCAATAATTGTTGAATCAGCTATACAAATATATGAATTGTTTACAAGAATACAATTGCTATGATTATTATTCATTTTATGAACCGATAAGATTTTCCTTTTTTTCTAAAAGAAAAATTATATCTATATAAGTATATACAAATGATGACTATATTTTTCTCTTTCTCGCTCTCTCTCTGTCTTCATATTTTCTTATGTGGGATGATGCGAAAAAAAAGAGATGAAGAAGAAATAAAAAAAATTTCAGTGAAAGAAAGAATAGAAAATGATAATGACAAGGAAAATATTAGTAGTTTGACATCAGAGTAATCTGAAAGGACAGCTCTTCTACCTACTAATTTTTATCAATTAATACTGTCAAAAAATATACAAATTCTCATGTTATTCTTTACGGTTCAGATCAAAGTTCTTTTCTGTTTTTTTCTTGTATATGATGAAATACTGATAGATAGTTGTTCATGTTCTAATTGCATGTTATGAAAAAAAAATTTTCCTCTCTTTTTTTTCCTCTTCTATCTGAATATATTTTTTTTTCATTATTATCGCACCTTTATTTTTCATAATCGTAGTTAAAAATAAAAATATGTAGATCATTAAATAGAAATCTAATATCTTTAATTTTACACCATGTATTATTCTAATGAAATAAGAATATTAATGTTGTTAAGATATCATAATCTGACAGATATTATCCTAGGAAAATTTTCTTGTCAAATCAAATGATAGAAAGTAAAAACTAACTATGAAAAATTATTTTTTTCATGGACATATATTCGTTTCTAACATCTGATCTAATTGAAAAAATACTAACCTTATTGGCCTGATATTCATTCGCCCATAAACAATAAAGATCACCGTCATTAACTATTTTCTTTACATCAAATGTTCAGTTAGCTATAAACTTATGAATAATAAATAGATATACATCTGTCTTTTTACATTCATTCTTTTGTATATATAACGTTTCAATTGGATTGTCATTAGTATCAATTGACAACTGTTTCCCTTGGTATAGTTTCATTTTTTTTTCTCAATATATATGTGGGTCGTTGCGGGCAAAGGAACATAATACGAACATTTATATTGTTTCTTTTTTATAACATCCGATCACTAACATGTTTTTTCCTGCGTCCTCATTTATTTTTTGTGGCATCAGTTGGTACTTTATATCCAATTATCAGTTGCCTGTTTATATATATATATAACAAAGAAACAGTAGCAAAAGAACACATTTTTATAATATCGTTACTATATAAGTACATCTATTTAAGACACCTCTATTGAATTGATTGATTGTTCACTTTAGTTATGTATATATACATAGATTTATTTTATTTTTTGTCGTGCAAGAGAAAGAAAAACCAGTGAAACATGTACACGAAAAGCAAAGAAGAAAAAAATACTCGCGCACGCACTCAAAGAACATAAGATTATAAATAAAAAAACACTTTTTTTTGTTCTTATATATCATGTATCTGTCTTTTGTTTGTTTTTCTAAAAACTTATATTTTCTTATACGGAATCTTCTCGAGAAAAAAAAATATTATAAGAAAAAGAAAAAAAAATTGTGACTTTATTAAATCCTAGAGGAGACGTAGAAGTTTTTTTTTTCTTAATAATCTCGACTTTCATAAAATAAAATATAACTAGTTTCCGATTGACGACCAAGATCATGTGAAACACCATAAAATTCTTCAAAATTGGACGGATCAAGTCGCTATGAAAAATAATAAGAAAAAAATTAGCTATCATTTTTTCCTTTAATAAAAAAATCAATTTTTACATCAACAGTTTCATCATCAAATACAAGCCAAGAACCATCTCGTTTAACGACAGCTATATAATGCCCACGATTTGGACCAATACCACAATGAACAACAAGTGAGACAAGATCATATATACGATCATTATTTGTACAATCTTCGGACTAAAATTTACAATATAAATATTATTTTCGAGAAAATCTTTCTGTTACCGTATTAAGTAATCGAAGTTCAAATGGAAAAACTACACGATATGATAATTTCTTATATTGTTTAAATACTTCAAAATATTTAAAACGTTTTAAATGAAGTGCCAATATCCGCGGTAATTTTTTGATTCGCATTCTTAAAAAAAAATAAGTCATTCGTATATATATATACATGTATATTAAAAATAAATTCTACCTTTTAGTTGCTTCCTGTTTACTAGAACATGTTTCACAGTAATATTTTGATTCACCTGATAATGTTTCTATATTACTAAATACACGTAAACATGTTGTTATCGACGTATTTTCTTCAACATCAATGGATAGATCAAGAAAATTTTCATCTTTACTACTGACCTAGAAAAGATTTTAAATAATTCAATAATTATTAAATGACATATATAACAAAATAAAGTTCGATATTCTTTTCGCCATACGCACTAATTTACTTTTTTCCATCAACAGAATTGGAACAGACGTTATTAGCATCGTCTTTTTCTTTTACTAACTCTAATGTAATTTTAGTAATTCTAAGTCACGAAACAGGATATTCGATTTAATGATTGATGGCACAAAATTAAAGTATTATGAAGACAAAATATAAATAGAATTTATATAAAATATTAAAAAAATGTTATTAATTAAATAAGGAAATAATAAAATCAAGTCATATATTCACTAGTAAAACGATAAATAATAAATTTGTTTACTGTAGACTTAGCAACTCATGGAAATATTTAATTTAATATACATATGGGACAAATGAGTGGCGGATTTAGGGGGACGAACGATCGCCCACCCCTGCAGAAAATCTTTTAATTTTTTACAACAAAAATGAACAAAAAAATAGGTTCACACTACTTCGATTGGACTCAAAAAATAGTTTTAAGCCAAAATCCTAGATTCGCCACTGGGACAAATAAAATCAAAACTTAATTCGATTAGTATCTCAATTTCCATGCGAATAACTATGTTGATTTTTTAATAGTAAAGTACTGAAAATCTGTTCAATTATTTGCTTTATTATTAAAAGAATAGTTTTAAAAAGTTAAAAGCAAAACTCTAATAATTTCCAGTTCATAAAATAAATTGAGGAAATTTTAAAAAAAAATCAATTATCAAATTTAAATTTTTATGTTTATTCATCCATTATCAAGATGTACGATTAATTTACTCGTGTTATGTAAAATATCTAGATAATGAGATAGAGTTCACTTAGTCAAATTTATTTATAGATGTATCCAGGCTTTTATATAACTTCATTGTTTTCATAAAATACTTTAAAAGTACTTTTGAGAGGAAAGATAATTATTAGTATATAAAGGACATGTTAAATAGAAAAACTATTCATATCTATGGATTAAATTTAAACTCTCGGGTTTTTTTTGTCAATACCGTTTCACAATTAAGACATTTAGTTGTTGATACAAGTGTGCCTTGAAATAGTTCATGGATCCAAGTATCTTCTATCGACGAATGCGCAGAAGCCGTATCGCCATTGATATTTGTATTTATCGACATTCGATTATGTTGTCCATCACCGTTACATTGCGTATTATTATTACTAACAGCAAAATTATTTGATTTACTTCGTTGTTTATCATGTTTTTCTTTTTCTTCTTTTTTCTCGGCTATAACAAATCAGAATTTTTCTTTTACAAACAACTACAATATTATATATACAAACCAGTTAGAATATCTGCACATGTATTTAATAAATGATTAAGAAATTCATGTGCATCTTGTTGCATATCATTATCAAATGTGCCTTCGAAGAAAAATATATTAATTATAATGAATAGATTATTTAAATCTTACTATTTTCTTTTCGTAATTTATTTATGAATTTTTTTGGTTGTAATGCACCTGTTCGTCGTTTCCCAGATACAATCATATGAAATAAATCTGCTAAACATGTTAATAAATTTTCTTTTTTACTCTTTTGTGTTATACGATAATTTAAAACACGTTCTCGAAATGGTTTACAAAAATAAAGAGCTTGAAGCACCGAATTACAATAGCATGTATTACCAAACTAAATAAATGATCTATATGAAAAATTTATCCTAAAATTTATTTTCTATATATACATTTACAAGACCAAGAGAGTGCTCATTTGAATTTGATTCCACCACTGCTTGGCCAGTTGTGTCCGATGAAACACCATGACCCTTAAATCAATTGATATATTTAATAAAAGAAAATAAAATAAAGGATATATACCATTTTAAAGCAAAACATTTGTTTCATTCAAATAATATTTTTCCTGCGACATAAGAAATCTGAAAACAAAAAAGATATTTGAAAATTCGAATTTAATATTACAAGAAAGTTTAGCTAAAATATTTTAATCTTTTAAAAATATCTTAAGAGGATCATTAATAGTTTTTTTTAAAGAAGATGAAGATTTTCTGTAGATTTCGTGTCAAGTGTCATTATTTTAGGTTGATTCAAGTGAAAGGATATTTTAATCTAAACACAAGTTCATATAAAAATATGAACTATAAGTAAAATATTATTTCTATCTTAATCTTTCTTATATATCGCTTTACCTTGATTTAATACACATGCACTCTTTATGTTTGCTAAAACATTTTCGGATAATTATGAAAACTTTAAATATTGTTCTCATGATAATTATTCTTAGATTTACAAATATCGTAAATGTTCATTGCATGACACATTATATCAAAATACGACTGAATATTCTAAGTATGTACTCAAATACTATGAGATTATTTCTGCTTCAATGAAAGTAAAGATTCTAATATGTTAGATCACATAGTAGAATATTTCTTATCTGAACAAAGAAGATTAAGTGAGTAAAAGAACATTTCTCTTGATAAACATGATCTGTAAAAGAAAAGTAGTATTCATTCATTAAATGATTGAAAATTATAATCTAAAAAATAATATAGATTACAATATATAAATATTCATTGTTAAAAGATTATATATGTTTGATAGAAAAAAACGAATACATGTACAAATATTTAAATACAAAAAAAAAATTGATTTATATAGTGTCATTTGGAGATAATTCACTAATTGGATTTTCTTCTAAAAATCGAATATTACCTAAAACAAATCAATGAAATTAATTTAAAAATAAAAATTCTATTTAACTTTCACCTTTATGATGTGTATTTTTCAATGTTAGAAGATCAGATTTTATTTTTAATTTAGCTATTTCAATACGATATTGTGCTCTAGAAAAAAAATCAACATATATAGATATATTTGCTATTATATATATGTATATTTTACCGATCTTGTGCATTATTAATTCCCATTTCAAGAAGTAGATTATCATTTAACATAAACAGAGTTCGTCCTAGAAATATTTTATAAAATTAATAGAGCATTAACTTATTAAATCGACCATATCGTATATTTTTCCTTACTAACAATATGTTACATTTATATTCTGATCGAACAACTCCTTTTTTTTTATATATGCACTGAACTGAAACTTGTAAATTATAGTCCTAAGGAATATTACTGAAAGCTTTTATCAATAAGAAGATTTATTGATGCATTCATTATTTTATTTAGCGGCATTCTTTGTATATATTTATTAATAAGAGATCTAGTCGTGTTGAACTAGTATTTACATAAATAAGATGAAAAAACAAACAAACTGATTTTGTTATCATTTACGTTTGTGACTTATAGAATATAATACAAGTAGACCTTTACTCATTTTTCTCACCTCGAATGCCATGACTTTTGAAAAATCCACCATATTTATTAAATAATTCAGGTAAACTATTTTTCATCCATTGTAATACTTCGGAATTAGTCCAAAAACAAGGAGCTGTACTTGTTGCTTTCGATGGTCGTGCCTATAAAGAAAACACAAAATTTCAAATTTTTGAATTATTTCTAATTAATACATACAAGTGTTATTACTTCCATTTTCTTTTTAATCTGAAAAAAAACAATCATAGTTTTTTTTGGTAAATAAGAAACTGAAATAAAATAAATAAATTATTTATTTTTTCTATTTAATTACATCACAGAAATATCAATAAAAATAAAAAAACATTGTTTGTTGTTTTCTCCTCCTCCTCTATTCTTTATGATCCTTCTTTTCTAAAACAATTGGTCGTGAACATAATGCACAATTTTGTGTGGCATAAAATACTTTTTGTAAACATTTTTGATGAAATAGATGTGAACATGGTGTTATACATGTATTACCAGTTGTTAAGACATTATGACATATTGAACATATATCATTATAATTTTCAATTTGTTCTTCTGTAGCTAATGGTAATTGAGTAACATTATCCCATGCCGATTTACGATTACGAAGTATTTGCCAACCTCGACGTACATTTTTTATAATATTTAAATGTGCATGTATAGCAAGCATAAATGCACGTAATGCTCCACGAGCTTCAAAACATAAAATATAGAAACCATTAAAAAGAAGGAAAACTCCAAGAATAAATTCAAAACATGATGTGATTGCTTTTACACGAAATATATATTCATCAAATGAATCAACATTTGATAAACGATTATGAGCATCAAGAACATAAAGTGTATATTGAGCTAATGATGCTATAAGACGTACGATTAATTCCAATGAAAATGCTGTTATAGCTAAAAGCCATGTTGAAAATGTTGTTATACGCCATAAGAAAGCTGCATAAAGAATAATTAAGAATAGCAGTGATAAACATGTATAAACATGTTGATGATGAAATGAACGAAGAATTTTTTGTGAGAAATATGATGATGATGATCTAAAGAATATTTCAAATAAAACGTGTTAATATATAACATTTAATAAAGGATAAAAATGTCATGTTGACATAGTAACTATTTATATTTTGGCAAATAGACGTGCAGTTTCTGTCTATATGATTATGTTTAAAATTTTCTGCTATTTATTTAATTCATTAAATTATCGTTTTATGATGCCTGTCAAAAGAATTATGCATAACATAACACTTAATTCCGAAGAACAGAATTCAAGGTTATTAATAATGAAAGTAGTATAATCTTTTAATTCCCTACAGATAATTACGTATTATTTAAAGAACTATCTATGACTTATTTACTTATTTTCATCATCTTCAATTTCTTCTTGATTTTCATTTGTTTCATCAAATGCCATTCTTGTTGTCATTGTTTGCATTGCTACTTTAAGTAATTGTGGTTCAAGTATTGTATGAAGAAAATGACATAATGCAACAATAAGTAAACTGAACGCTTTTAATAATGGAATATGTCGTCGATGAAGATCAAGTCGTGTTAAATTTGATTGAAAAAGTAAAAGAAAAAACATCATACCAATAATAATACCAATCTGTTCAACATCTTCATTCCATAAATTTAAGAATCGAAATAAACGATGAGCCAAAATTTTCATACCATGTGAAACAAGACAAGCAAGACTAATTATTCTAAAACAAAACAAAACAAAAAATACAACAAACATGATTTTTATTATTATCCTACGTAAATATTGTTTCTGTTCCATAGAATAAAGTTGTAAAATAAATCGTTTTTGTTAATGTTGTATTATAATTAATAATTGTTTCATTTGTCGTATTCATTGTTGTTGTATTAATTATAAATGGATGTGTATAAATTGCTCGAAAACCTAATGGTATAATAATAATTTTTGTTAACCAAAATATTTTCATTAATGTTACAACATGTATACGATGTTGTAATGTATTAAATAATGTTTGAATACCAAAATTATTATATAAATTTATTAATTGATTTAATATACGAATATGTATTAAATTTATTATCATATCTCGTTGAAAAATAAGTGCTTCAGATAAATGTATTAATATCCAACAAAGATAATAAATATTTAGTATATATATACTATATGTTAATGGAAATATATAACGTGTTACAAGATATAGAATTGGTGCTATTTGACATAAACGTTTTTGAATTGGATATGTATATACTGGAGAACGTATGTTTAACATTTGAATATAAATAGCTGAAAGTATAAATTGAAGTACGAATGTATTTATTTGAATATCCATAAAACGATTTATTTGATAATAAAGATAGATAACAAGTAATGATAATGTATAACTGTAAAATATTACAAGACGTCGATCGGAACATAATAAGAAAACGATTAATAATATAAGACCTAAGATTGGTATTGAAAAATTTAAATTAATATCGATTAATAATTGAAAAAAATAACTATTTAATATATAACTTATTGGTTTAAATAATATTTGATTTTCTTGATCAATAATTTTCGATGAATATTCAAGAAAATAATCAAATAAATATGAAAACTGTTCGGTAAATAAATAATCATATAGAAGTAAAAATGGTATACGTAGTAAGCAATATTGTATATAAATAAGTGTCTGTCGAGGTAAAAAACGTTGAAAATGTTCGAAGAATGTATTCTGTTCAATTGTATCATTATGTAATGTATGTAGAAGAAAATCTTCTGTTAAATCTATATTATCATGATCATCATCATCATCCATTTTATAATAATATGTCGAGAAAATTAAGAGTAATAACAATAAAACTGATTCAATATAAACCCCTTAATCATTGACTTAATAATCATTGGATAGATAAAATTAACCAATAGAAAAGTAGACGTTCGTAATGGTTGTGTTTTATTAGATTCATCGCAGTTCATTTTTATTATTATTATTTTGTCGACAAATAATGTCAGTCGCTATCTTAAGTGGTAAATCCATTCAATGGATTTTACGTTCATCAAATTCTGTTCGTACTGCTTGTTTACTGGTACCAACAACATCAAAAAATGTCGAACAGAAACGTTCCGTTTCATGGTATTTAGGTAAAGAAGAACATCGAAATTATTTATCACAAGCAAGTTATTTTTATTCAAATCCTGAATATGCACAATGGAAAGAAAAACCTTTTCGAAATGGTAATAGAAAAATAAAATAATGAATTTGTTTTTGATAATATTTCTTTTCATAGAATTAATGGTTGAAACACCACCTAAACGTAAATTACGTAACTTTAAAATTAATTTTGGTCCACAACATCCAGCTGCTCATGGTGTACTTCGTCTTATTGTTGAACTTGATGGAGAAGTTTGTTTTTATATAATATTAAATATAAATTATATCATGATTTTTTTTCTTCTAGACTGTTCTACGTGCTGATCCACATATTGGACTTTTACATCGTGGAACAGAAAAACTCTGTGAATATAAAACATATATTCAAGTAAACAATGATAAACTTTTGATATTTTATTTTTCAACTCATAACTTCTTATTTTTAGGCTTTACCATATTTTGATCGACTTGATTATTGTTCAATGATGACAAATGAACAGGTATATTCATTAGGTGTTGAACGTCTTTTAGGTATTGAAATTCCAGAACGTGCAAAATATATTCGAAGTAATTTGACTCTTCTTTTTGTTTGTAATTTTTTTATAAAATTAATATCATTTTAGCTTTAATGGGTGAAATGACACGTATTCTTAATCATATATTAGCTATTGGTTGCCATGCACTTGATGTTGGTGCTATGACACCATTCTTTTGGCTTTTCGAAGAACGAGAAAAGGTGTCTATTAAATAGATTTCTATAGACAAAAAAACAAACAAATTTTAAATTTAGATTTCGGAATTTTACGAACGTGTTAGTGGTGCTCGTATGCATGCTGCTTATGTTCGTCCAGGTGGTGTAGCATTTGATTTACCACTTGGTTATTTGGAAGATGTACACAAATGGTGTGAATCATTTTCTCGTCGTATTGATGAAGTAGATGATCTTTTGACTGGAAATCGTATTTGGAATCAACGAACAGTCGGTATTGGTGTTGTTACAGCTGAAGAAGCACTTAATCTTGGCTTTTCGGGTGTAATGTTACGTGGTTCAGGTATTAAATGGGATCTTAGAAAAACACAACCATATGATGCTTATGATAAAATGGAATTTGATGTACCAATTGGTGTTAATGGAGATTGTTTCGATCGGTAAATAAATTTCATTTTTAATAATTTTCTTTTCTTTCTAAATTAATATCTGTTTTTTTTAGATATTTATGTCGAATGGAAGAAATGAGACAAAGTCTAAGAATTATGGAACAATGTATTAATAATATGCCATCTGGAGAATATAAAGTAAATAACAAAAAAAAATGTATATAGAATTGATTTATTTCTTGTTTTTTTTAGGTTGATGATCATAAAGTTGTACCACCAAAACGTGCAGAAATGAAGGTAAATTCTAATATACAAAAAGAATGAAATAATTTAATATTATTTTTAGGAATCCATGGAAGCACTTATTCATCATTTTAAACTTTTCAGTGAAGGTGTTGTAGTTCCACCTGGTACAACATATACTGCTATTGAAGCACCAAAAGTTAGTTTTATAATTCTTTACTAGAAATTAAACAATCATATATCTCTATGTTATTTAGGGTGAAATGGGTGTTTATCTTGTATCCGATGGTACCTCAAAACCTTATCGAGTTCATATTAAAGCTCCTGGATTTATCCATTTAGTAAATAAAATTATTCTTTCCTTTTTCCAATTTAATCTTTCTCTTTTTTTCAATAGGCTGCACTCGATCGTATTGCTCGTCGTCATATGCTTGCTGATTTAGTTGCTATTATTGGTACACTGGATATTGTCTTTGGTGAAGTTGACCGTTAAAGATCTACCCCGCGAATGTATAATAAGATTTTCTCTTTTGATCTATCCATCGTTTAGAATTCACTTTTCTTTCTTAATAAAAAAATACACCTTATAACACATATGAATTTGCACATGAAGTATAAAAAAACAGAAACACATATACAAAAAATCGAATGTACATTGAAAAACAAAACAAACATTCACGTAATGACAAAACTGAAAAGAAAACTGCATAAAATCACTGACAAAATGTGTCAAACAAAGAATTATTGATTGAGCACCATTGTACAAAACACTGTTAATACTGAAATAATCCAATTTAATGATTTTATTGAATTAGCCATAGCAATACGACATTTAAGTTGATCAAATCGTGAAATATGAGAATTATTACTCATTAATAGATCCCATTGTATATCCATAGCATCACCATTAAAAAAATCATTTTGATCAATAAATGGATATTCATAGCCAGGTCGACAGCGACATTTATATTTACCTAAACGAAAACCTCGACCAAATATTGGTTCACACTAAAATAAATGAAATAGATGAGGTTATATAATAATAATAACATACTACTGTGCTTTGATAATCACAACGATCACTGCCTTTAAATGCATTCGGTACATAATGAGGCATTGAACATTGATTTATATCCAAATAGTTAAGATATGCATCAACTCGTACTACACCTCTATAACAGAACAATCATATTTATTCTGTAATAATTATAATCTTCAAAAATTTACTTGAATTCAAGATTAATTCCAAGTGTATCTAAACCAAAAAACGGAACTGCATAAGTAACAATCCATTGACGTGGTAATGTATAATTTCTACTACATTGAAATGTTGGTGGAAACCATTGACCATGTCTAAAATAAATATAATTCTTAAACTAAATATAAACATTTCATTAATCTTTCTCACTTTAATTCTGGTGCATAAGAATAAAGTGGGAAACCAGATTCATGATGTACTAATGCATTACCAATATAATCTGATCGAATAAATAATTTTAACCAAAATTCAGTTAATTCTGAACGATCAGCGTTGGTTCCCCATCGCGCTTTCATTGTCTAAAGAAAAATAATCAAATCAAAATCTTCATATTACTTGTCTTTCTAATTACTCGAAACCAAATTTCATTTTCATAACCATCAGGTAAACCTGCCCAATCAACAACAGTATATTTTCGACTTATATCATTTTCTGATCTATATGCATAAGGTCCAAAAAAAGGTAAACGATAATTTGGAAATTTCCCACGATCAAAATATATTCCAACACCAACAACTTTATAATCACCACCTGCTGCAGCTAAAACTTCACCAATTAATTGTTCATCAGTTAATTCAAGTTCAGCTTTACGTAATGGAAAATCTTCAGCAGGATTAACAATTTGATAGAAACTCGACAGAAAATGTGATAATGTTAATGCTAAACGTGCTTGAGATTCAAATTGAATATCAACATCATTTAAAACATCACCTGGCATAGTTAAGTCATCTTCAGTCATTAATTCACATAAATTTGGATCATGATTAAGATGATCATACAGTTGCATTATCGATCCAATACGTGTTGGATATTCATATGCAAAACGTTTTGAACGAGTTTTTTTAATATGATCTTCCGGTTGCGTAGTATTATTAAAACCTGTAATAAGTTTACTAGAAAATGAAGCAAATTGATCAACAGACGATTTAAATAAAGAGGAAGTTGAAGATGATAATGTTGCGATTAGATTTATTTTTGGAACTAAATAAGAAGAGAAAATAAGATTGAGAAAGAAAGAAAGAAAAAGTTTATTCTACCAGATTCAATTAATGATGGAATAGAATCTTTATTGTAATCAGTATAGACTGTTTCATTTGATATATTATCATTATTGTTATCAATTGACCGACGTGCACGCATTGCAAATAATTCAATATTAGCTTGATAGAAGTTTTGTGGGATTTGTTGATATACTAAAAGAGAATAGAATTAAACCATTGAAGAATTCATAGAAATGATTTCATACATACATTCAACTTTAAGACAATCAAAATTATTTACATATTCTTCTTGTGTTGCTTTTTCGATAATATAACCTTTAAATGGTCCATCTTGATATGGCGGATAACGATAACCTGGTTGACAAAGACATTGATAACCACCACGACGAAATCCAAAACCTATTAATGGTTCACAACGTGTTGTTGGTTTACATTTATCTGTTCCAGCAAATAGATTAGCATGTTTTGATTGTGGATCATTGGATTGTGCATTTGTTTCAGCACATTGATTTATATCCATCATAATAAAATCAATTTCTGCTACAGCAACAGCCAAATTTTTCATAGCTTGTAAATGTCGAAATTCTGTATGTCGTGGATATATATCAACAATAGGTGAAACAGCACTTATTACCCATTTATTTGATCGACCACAATCAAAATATGGACGTGTCCAAAGTGTAGGACCTAATTAAAATTAAAATAAGAACAACATTTTTTCTCTCTCTATTAATATCATGGATTAACACACCTTGTGGATCTTCGGGATGTGGTGGTCCATAAAATTCAAAATTTTGTGGTTCATCACGAAGTTTATACATTCTTTCTGCTAACAATAATTGAACTGAATGTACAGGTTTACCTATAAAATAAGATTAGAATTAGTTTTTCCCACATTAATGTATAAAAAAATAAAGTCATAACCCCGTGAACATAAACAAATAAATACACCAGTGATAATCATTTTAAAATAGAAAGAATAAATTAATATAAAAGTGCAAGTATGAAACGAGAGACGCACATTTTTTTAGATTAAAACGAATGTGATTCTCTCGTTTACTTGATTGAATAAATATTCTACAACACAGATCACCAATAAAAGTACAAAAATTGACCACAATTATGTGAAAGAAATATACAAATAAATAAAAACAAAACCGTAATCTAATATATATAGCTAGATATACACATAAATAAAGTGCACTATACGTTTTTTGGTTGTATCATCATCATTATAATCTTCATCATCAGTATCATTTCTTTTCTCATCAATTATTTTCCATTCATTTTTTTCCGTTTCATCGTCGTCGTTGTTAACAGCCAAATAAGGTGGAGGTATTATAAAACTATAAGGGCGAACTTCTACAAGCAAAACAATCAGCGAAGTATAGGGTAACAAGGTTTACTTTTATATATAATAATCAAAAAAGAAAAATTTGAAATTTTATTTTATTCTTACCTCGTCCTTGATCATTTCGTGTTTGATCAGGTAACCATTTACTATACCATTCATTAGCACGATTATATCGTGATGTATAATGATGATTACGACCTGCACCAATATCTTCTTCTTGAATAGTATGATTTGTCCATTCATGTTTCCAATTAAATGCATCTATTGATATGATAATACAAAAACAATGAAAACTTCGAAATATATGGTTACCATAGAAATCATCTGCTCGCCAAGCATACGGACCAAATAATGGAAGTGTTTTATTGAAATAATTTTTATACCAATGCGGATAATATTTATCTTGATCAAAAAAGATTCCTGAACCATTTATCATACCTCGACCACCAGTTATATCGGCTGTAATAAAAGACGTACTTATCTTAATAGTTATATATCTACTTTTATTCTTACCAGCATTATGTAAAAGTATATATGTTAAACCAGGTTCTTCAAAATCGAATAAACGTTGAAATAAATAACTGTATAAAAGAGCATTTCGATGAGCAATATTTCGTACATGTAATAATTGTGTTCGATTTCTCATAATAATATCTTTTTTAAGCATTTCAATTGACGGTTTTTGATAAACAGCTTCTTCAGGTAATACCAATTCACTTGGTTGTTTTTGAAAACAATTAGCACTATTTACAGAATTAATTCGATCCATTACTTCATCAATTTTATCATAAGAAATCCATTCAAACTGAGAACAAGTTTTATTTAACATATATAAACATAGAAAAATGGATAGACAACTACGTTCAAGAAGATTCATAATAGTTAAGAATCTAAAATAAATAGATATTGCGATGATAGAAGGACGATACAGTAATAATATTAGAATGTTTTTGTAGTGAATTTGAAGAGAAAAGCTAATAAGCGCTTATCTTCTAGATACAAAGATTATCACGATATCTCGAGCAAAAAAGTAATTCGTAGAAGTAAATATGTATAATCAACGCGCGTCATCGCAGCTGTTCAAATAATATATATAAACTGCAAGCAATTATAACCAGAAGATCGAGACACAATACATTTAATAACAATCAACCTACTTTGAATGTAAGACACTAAATGTTATTGAACAGTCTTCTTACATCAAGTTAAAATAAATCGGTCAACAATGGTCTGAAAGTCTTCGTTGTTACAAAAATATTGTTAAAATTATACTTAAATTTTATCATTATAGATTTTCTTTCACTTTGACCATTGATAAGATAAAAAAAGGAGAAAAGAAAAGATCGTTCATTGACTAAGAGGTCAACTGTCTACTGCAAGCTAATAGTGACCATTTTAACTAGACAGTTGAAATGTTGAACTTTTTCTCCCTATCTTCATCACCTGTTACTAGATCCATTAGTTATTTTAACTAAGCCATTGAAGAAAAAGTTAGAGAAGAATTATTCCAAACGAAAAAATCACTTTTCGAATCAATTTCTTTATCTATTTTTGTTTTAAATTTTGTAATCGATTGTAGTGCTATTGTTTCTATTGGTTAAAATATTCAACCAATGCTTTGACTTATCAGATCAGTTCTTTGTTCTCCTTGATCTTAATTCATTCATTCGATTATTTAGTTGATCGACTGACGAAATTATCAAAAATATAATTTTTGTCTATTGAAAATCTTTTCATAATGTCAACTTGGCGTAAACGATTTTCGTAAGAATTTTTTCTCAATTTTATTCGAACTAAACTTATTTTTCATAGGCGAAAATCACAACGACTTAATGAAAATGACGAAATTCTATTGAATAATACAGTCAAATATCGTAAAAAATTACAAGCTGCAATTATACAAATAAATCGAACAAAAAAATCTGTACAACGAAATTTAGATAGTCCTGATCATGAAGTTCACGGTACAGAAATACATATATATATATTTTATTTTACTTTCTTTTTTTTAGTCGCTCGTCTTATTAATGATATTGGTCAATTATCTGATTGTAGACCACTTCAAGTATTTGACTTGTTTTCATTTTTTCTATATAAAAACTAATCATTTTTTGTCTAGGAAATAAGCACTTTAATTGATTCTTTAGCTATGCGATCTCAATTATCATCGCGAATATTTAATGGTAAGCAAATGTTTGTTATTATTAAAAAATCAAATCTATTTTATGTGAAAATACTATAATAGAATACGCAATGAATTCACTTCAACAATCATTACAAAAATTAAACGATAATTTATCAAATGATTTCGATAAAACAAAATCTATATTTGAAGAAGCAATAACAAATCATTGTTCTCATCGTACAAAAGAACAATTATTAACAAAAGGTTAGTAACAAAAAACAAAAAAAAATCAATCTTAATTTAATTTAATTTCTAGTACAAACTGAATGGAATAAACATAAAATACTAGCAACCAAAGAACTCAAACAAGGTTTATCATCTTATTGTGATGTTGGCTTATATAATCTTAGAGTACAAACAGCTATGATTGAAAAACTTCAAGTAAAACTATTGATAAAACTATATAATACTATTTTCATTTGTTTTAAAATAGAGTTTTGTTGATCAATTACCGTCTGATGATGATGAAAATAATACGAATAATGGTTTACCGAATTTTGCTAATAATAGTATCGAAACTCGACGAGATATCGATACTATGTTACGTATTATGCTTGATTCAGCACCAAATAATCCAGCTTCTTTTCCGAAAGTTCAACGACCGAAATTTCTTAACAATCATTTAACTCTTTCGAGTAAATTTTTATTAATTTAAATATTATTCATAATAATTTTGTTTTTATTAGATTCACTCTATTCTCCTGAAATAACCGAAGCGGCAGCTCGATCAAATTTACCATCAATAGGACAAAGAAATACGCCGAGAATTCTTCAATATCCTTCTATGATTGCAACAACTACAAATGAACATGAATCAAGCATTGTTTCACCTTTGACTCCAAATAATGGCCGTTTACATAGTAATATGAGTAAGTAATTAATAACAAAATGAAACGAAAATCATAGAGAAGGGATTTGAATATCTTGCTTTTTTCCTTTTGTAGATACACCTGTAGATGATCATTTACCATCCTATACAGATTTATTTATTGTACCGAAAAATTGCAAAGATGAACGTGTACAACGACGAAATACATATGTAAAAAATCAATAGTTCGAATTTATTTTTCAATATATAAAAATTAAAATTATTTATCATGTGCTTGTACTTTCTATCAATGAATTTGTTTTCATTCTATATAATGTGCAATGATCAATTGTTAATTTATACATATACAAAATGTTGTTACTGTTTATAATGAATTATTTCTTATTGTCAGATATTAGATGTTTATGTATATATGAATCTCTGTTTATTTGCTTTAAATAAATAAAAAATTTATCTTATTTCTTGTTTTGTTTTCTTCGCGCGTATTGAAAAAAAAAATGAATAGGACAAGTCGTGCGTTTATACCATTACATTCTTATACGTATACAATGATGATTGGTTTAATATGTATTGGAATATGTTTTATTTGTTTATTATGTTTCATCATAAGTCGAATAATTTATGAACGTGAAAAACGTGAACGACAAATAACCAATCTTCATCGTTTTATGATTAATTTACCTGAAATAGATCTGAAGAAATATCAAGGAAATATTTTAAAAGACAAACATTTACCATTAGATTATGGACAAATGATGGCGATGCTTGGAAAAAGTTTAAAAGATATGGATGATTTTAAAAAACAATTACAAATTTTACCAATAACAATCGCACAAAAATTAGGAAATTTTAATACAAAAAATAATCAAATTGAACATTTACAACGTGCACTTGTTGAAAATCAATTTCATTTTTGAATTTAATCTAAAAGAATAGATCAATAAAATCTTCAGTTTCTTTTCTAGATAAATAACATTTAAATTATGTCGAATGCAAAAAGTGCAGTAGGACGTTCTTTAGTTAAAAAACGTTTTGCTAATAAACATCGTAACAGAGCTGGAGAAGAATGGGTATGAAAAAAAAATGTTTTTGTGAAAAAAAAAGATAAATTTCATATTTTCTATAGATGTATCAAAAAGCTGACTTTACTACGACGACTGATTGGAATCGACTTAATCTACGATCCATAACAGATCAAAATTCTTTAGATGACTTTTTAAGTACTGCTCAATTAGCTGGCACTGATTTTGCAGCAGGTTATTATTTCTCTATGAATAAATATATGTATATATATTTCTATTGATATTTTTTTAGAACGATTAAATGTAACGTTTATTCCAGCTGTAGCAAAAGTTGGAATTTTAACTAGTGAAGATAAAGAACGTATAAAACAAGTACAAAAATTACATGTTGATAAATTAAGTATTCCACGACGGTAAGGAAATTTTTAATAAATTTTTTGTAATGCATTTAATGATTTGTAGACCAGCGTGGACTTCTAATATGAGCGCCGAACAAATTGATCTACAAGAACGTACGAGTTTTCTTGATTGGAGACGACGATTAGCTTTGTATAAAATTTATTACTTTCAATTATTGTTATTAAGTCTCGTTTCATTAATTTAGATTACAAGAAATCGATGATTTAACATTAACACCATTCGAAAAAAATCTTGAATTTTGGCGACAATTATGGAGAGTTATCGAAAAAAGGTTAACTTTCACATATATATATGCTTCTCTAATGCTAATTTAATTATTTTCTTAGTGATGTTATTGTTCAAATCGTTGATGCTCGAAATCCGCTATTGTTTCGTTGTGAAGATCTTGAAAACTATGTTCGTGAATTATCACCAGATAATAAAAAAGTTAATGTAATTCTTGTTAATAAAGCTGATTTATTAACTGATGAACAACGGTAATAGAAATGAAAATATTTCAAACAAAATCTTTAGTTTTTATTCTATTTAGACAAATATGGGCAACTTATTTTGATAAACATAATATTCGTGTAATTTTCTATTCAGCTTTACAATCAGCTCCATCTACAAAATCTACAAAAACAAGAAATGATTCAGAAGATCTAGATGATACAGATAGAGTTCTTGAAGATATTAAACGGAATCAATCCAAAGCTAATTATAATGATGATAATTTTGAAATAACAAAATCGCCTGGTCAATTAAATAGATTCGACGCTCTTCAATTAGAAGATGAAAATGATGAAAAACAAAAAGCAGAAATCAATATCAATGATGACGATATTCCATCTCTTGGTAATGAAGAAGAAGAATATGATGATGATGATGATGATGATGATGAAGAAGAAGAAGAATCCGAGGAAGAAGATAACGCTAATGAAAATGAAGATTTAATTGAAACAATACGTGATGAAATTCTTGCACATGGACAATCTAAAGAAACAAAACCAAAAAATTTATCACTAGTTGTTAATCGAGAAGAATTAATATATTTACTTAAATCTTTATATGTTCATAAAACAACGACTCGAGAAAATATTCTAACTATTG
Source organism: Adineta steineri (assembly GCA_905250115.1). NCBI lineage: Eukaryota > Metazoa > Rotifera > Eurotatoria > Adinetida > Adinetidae > Adineta > Adineta steineri. The sequence goes on along the minus strand of CAJNOI010000357.1, from coordinate 22,301 downwards.
GAATGGTAATTATATATATATATAAGATTATTTGATATAAAGACAAAAATCATTTCTTAATAGGTTGGATATCCAAATGTTGGTAAAAGTTCAACAATTAATTCTCTATTACAATATAAAAAAGTATCTGTATCAGCAACACCTGGAAAAACCAAACATTTTCAAGTAATATATCGAAAAAAAAATATTTTTTTTTTCTAAATTATTTTTTTCTAGACGATTTTTCTTGAGAAAGAACTTATGCTATGTGATTGTCCTGGTCTTGTTTTTCCATCATTTGTTTCAACAAAAGATGAATTAATTGTTAATGGAATTTTATCTATTGATCAAATGCGAGATTATATTGGTCCTGCTAATCTCATATCCTTTTTTACTATTTATTTCAATTTTTGTTTTTCTATTTCTAATCTTATTTTTAGCTTATTTTGTTTTGAATTTATCCTTAACTCTATATACACGTTTGTCATCAGATTCCACGTTCTGTTATCACACATATTTACAATATTATGTTACCATTACCAAAAGAAGGAGAAGATGAAAATCGACCACCAACAGCTGTAGAATTATGTGCTACATATGCCTGTAAGAATACTGTTTAGATTATGTATCTAACTAACAAAAAAATGATTTCATTACAAATGAATAGTGATTGAGATGAGTCTTATTTTCTTGTATTTATGATTAAAATCATTTACAATAAAAGTAAGATGACAGTTTGTTACATACAATCACGAAGATTACTTGTGTCGATGAGTATGATCTTTAACTAATTGTATCTTTATTTATAAACATATCTTGATATTGTTGAAAACACAAGGTTAGATACTATTGAATGAATCATAAGCAAAAGAACTCAATATCATTGAGATCATTACATAATATATATCTATAATTTTTGTTTAGATCGACGAGGTTTTATGACTCATAAAGGTATTCCTGATGGAAGTCGAGCAGCTCGTCTACTTCTAAAAGATTATATTAATGGAAAACTTCTATATTGTTATCCACCACCTGGTTATGATTCAGAAGAATTTCAACAGTATGCTGCGCATTATGGCCTTGCTAGCGATGATGACGATGATGATGATGAAACAAACAATGAAGAAAATACATCAAATGAAACAACATCAAAAGTAAATTTATTTTATTCACAAAAAGAAAAAGTTTCTTTTTTATTGTTAATCAATTTTGTTATTTTCAGCCATCAAAGTTTCAACCATCCGATGTCGATCGACAATTTTTTCAACCAGTAAACGTTTTTTTTGTTGTTTTGTTGTTAAATATATTTAATTTGATTTTCGTAGACTGATATACGTTTTGGTAGTAAAGGTATACATGGTCGATTAAATTATACAAGAAAAAATGGTCCAATACAAGCAGGTGAAACTACGAATGATTCAACAAATCAATCTCCAGATGGAAAACCATGGAAAAAACATAATAATCGTAAAAAAAAAGAAAAATTAAGACGTTTGTATGGACATCTTGATGCTTAATAATAAAACAGTGATGTGAAAACAAAGATCGGCAAATATATAAGACTATTCTTTTTTTACAAAAAAGGAAAAGAAAACATTTTTAACAGCCTGATTTTTTTGCCGGTTGATATATATGTATATACATATATATCGTGCATAAATTGATCACCGGTCATAAACACATTGTTTGAATTAATATGTGTTTGTCTTCTTTGGTTATTTTTTACAGTTCTGTTACTTTCATAGGTGGTAAACGTGGTTGACATACTGTTCGTTTATCATCAATAGGAGTTTTTCTCGATGTAAATGTTTGTCGATAATTAGTTGTTAATGATGGACTATCTTGAAATGAATCATATATATGATTATCAACAGTTGTTCGAGGTGATGATAATTTTTTTGGAAGAGGTGGCGGAGGTCTTTTAGGTAAAGGTAAAGGTGATTTTGAACGACGTGGTGTTCTTTCTGTATGTATACATTGATTGATAAAAGGAATAATAGATGCTGTTGATGAACTTTTCGTTGTATCATTATGTTCTTTTTTATTTGATGTTTTTGAACGTTGTGATGGAGTTGATTTTAATGTAATTTCTTTCGATGATTTCGATCGTTTAAGACCTACATCAGTAGGTTTTGTTGGTGAACTATTTGGGGGTGATATTGAATATGTACGTAAAATTTTTTGATCAGTTCTATTTGCACGACGTAAACTATCATGAAATGATGATGAACGAATAAAATTTGTTTTCGTTGTTTTAAGACGATCTATAAAAAAGAAACTTGAGAGGTAAATAATGATTAAAGAAAAATAATTTACCCAATGATTTAAAATTATGTATCGATGAAATATTTCCAAATTCACTAAATGATTTCGATACATCCGAAATAATATGATTAATGGGTAATGAAATAGCTGGAAATGATTCAGACATAAATGATGATGTATTTGATTGTATAAAATTAAAATAATGTTGATTAGGTAAATTTTTTGCAAGTTGATCAGGTCCATCATCAATAACTTTTTTCATTCGTTGATAATTTTTATATAACTGAATACCATGTTGTATAATTCGAATACCATCTATCCATCGTTGACATTCATTATATGTATTTGTACATAAGTAATGGATATATTTATTTGATTTTTTTTGTATATGTGCATATTTAAGTGCAAAACCATATTGAGTTGGAGAACGTAATGATTCAAACCAATTATTTGCATAATATAGTTGCATATTTGATTCAAATTTTAATAAACAAATAAGATCACGTTTTGAAGATGAAGATTTTGGCATTTGATATATACCTGATTGACGTAAAACACATGTATATTTTTTCCAAAGTTTTCGATTTTTATCTTTCATATATAAAATACTTGTTATATCATCAGGTAAAACAATTGTATTTGATGATATATAATCAACTAGGATATTATTGGAATTATTTTCTTTGAGAGAAAAAAATTTCTTTGGTTCATTAAACATAGCATATTTACTTTCATGTTGTTGAAAACATATACGATTATTAGTATCACGTGACCAATAAACAATAGCATCATTTATTAAATTTTGATGATCTTCAAATATACGATAGATATGTAAATCAGGTAAATCTTCAACAAGTGTATAATTATATGTTGGATTTAAACGATATTTATGTAGAAGTAAAACAATTATATCATAAATTGACATTGTTTCATCGATGAGAATATTTTTCGTTGATTTATCTTCATTATGTATTTTAACAAACATTTTTTTAATATTTGCTTCATGCATTTTTTCTAATGCTAAACGAATTTTACTATCTCCAATAGGATTCTTCAATGCATCACATGAAAAAGCCTTTTTAAACAAACAAAAAAAATTCATTGAAAACAAAAAATAAATATGTATATAACTTACACTAGAAATATTAGATATTTGACTATGTGTTCTCAATTGTGATCGTTGTTTATATGGTAAACTTATAGAATCAGTAGATTGTGATAAACCACTATCAGAAAAATGTTCATCACCTTCAATATCACGATTTTTATCATCATTTACATCTTGTTGTTGACGATGAAGAATCGTTGTTGAATCACTAGCTGCTGATGATGATGAGCTATTTCCTGAATCTCCTAATTCAATTTCTACATTATTTAATGTACTTGTTAATGTAGCCAGTGCTTGATCAAGTTCATCAAATTGTGCGACTATATTTGGTGAAATTGTCTTTTTATTACGATGATTAGATTCATTGTGAAACATTTGTGGTTGATCTAATCGTTGTTCAAGTGTGTGAAGTTGTTCAAGTAATATGTCAAGATCATCTCCTACAATAAACAAAAAAACAAATAGAAATTGAAATTGATTTTCATATCGATTTTGTCTCGTCAATTGTTGATTGATTTCTTGTCTTTTATTTCTTTTTACAACACTTGAATTCAATCTGTCTGAGAAGTTTTTTTTTTCTTTTTCTCCGTCTTGTTCATTTTTCTCATCAACATTTTAAAGTGATGCCTGAGAATAGAACTCTTTTGTTCGTGTTCAAATACTTGCTTATCCGATCAATCAAATCGTGACCTATATTTGTTTGCATGCACATGTATATATATATATATGTTCATACAATGTTCAAATGATGACGGCTGCAGTCGATGAATGTAAATTCTTTTTAATCATATTCAGACTTCAATCAAAGACATTCTATACAATTTTAAACATACGTCATATTAAGAAACTAGAATATTCTGCTATACTCTCTTTTTTCCTTCTCTTCTTCTTCAAAGAATTAACCTTCATCATATAAATATGTCTTACAACTAGTTCGGCAATAGAAAATCTAGATTTTTTTTGTATTTCTACTATATAGTGTTCTATTCTAAACATAATATTTTCTATTATGTAGGCATGTTTAGTATCAATACACTTCCGTTTTTCTTTCTTTCTCAAGCAGAGTATTGTGCAACTATCAATCAATATTTAGCTTTTTTTCTGTTTATCAATAATTGATTAAATCAAAATAAACATTAGTTTTCTACCTTTTTCCATAGTCAAAATCGTTGGTGATGTTGATGTTGTATTTTGAGCTTGTCGTTCTAATGTAGACAATTCTTCGTAAGCTTCTCGGATTTCCTATTATATAAACAGAAATATTTATATATATAACTATATAACTATATATATATATATATCTACATACATATATATATAAAGAAAGAAATTATTCTATACATAACAATAAACGTTTATCTTTCTTAGAGTACTGATGCAGATGTGAAATAAAATAACTTCCGTTTACAGTTTTATCCCTACGGTCACATTATGTTCATAGAAAGAATAATGGCAAAGAGACATTTCACGTCATTATATTGATAAGCCGAAAGAAAAGAAAAACGGAATACCGCTTGCATGGCTAGTGGTGCCAAGTGGAAAATGAACTCATAAATCTGTTACACATACATACATACGCCCTATTAGCGTGCATCCGTTATAATCAAATCCAAATGTAACAATATGACGCCGCTTTATAAATATACATATATATAGAAGTATAAAAGATACCTAGTCATTTTGACAGTGTGAGCTTCTCTTACGTATAAAGGACATATAATAATTTATCAAGGTGTAAAATGACAGAGGTCATTAAGCAAACGTGTTGGTGGTTGAATGAGAAGCTAATTTGATGGTCGGTCAAAAAAAGAAGAAGAACAAGAACAAAAAAAAAAGAATCTTACTTTTTTGAAACTATTTAAATCACCAAGACAATTTTCAACAGATATATTTGTTGGTGACTGACTTTTTTCTTCATTATTGTCATCATTACATATAACAAATTCTTCATCAAGAAGATCATCATCACCTGTTTCAGATTCTTCACTTATACTTGACATAGAACAGCGACGAAGATACATTCGATGGTACATCTTCTATTAATTTAATTGAACATTTCAACAAAAAAAAATTATATATCTGAAGAAAAAACGAAAAAAAAAGAAAAGAAAAATTGGACACTTTAAATTAGTAAAAGAAAAGTCTACAGTAGTGTTTGCCTGCCTGCCTGCTTGCTTGCCTATCTAATGCGTTGAAACATGTAAAATGATTGAACAACGTAAGTAGAGGTATGATGTAATGTTATGTGTGAAAATTCATAACGAACGATACAGTAAGTACTACTTCAGCCGTGACATGTGGAATATAGAAGTGAAGAAAATGAAAATGACAAATGAACTGCACTATTAAGATTATTAAGGTTAAATTATGATCTTCTTATCTTCCTTCTCTCTCTATATACATATATATATATATGCATATGTGTTCAACTTAACACTATAGTATTCTTTTTATAGATATTGTTCATTCATCATTATCATCATATTTTGTTTTTGTTAAGATGAAAAAAAACTCGTTAGTTAGTGTTTATTGGAATAGGACAAACTAGATAATGAATTACCAGCAGAACAAATAATCAAGTTGTTATATACTAGAATAGAACATATGAACAAAGAACCTTGGTAAAACATTAAAAAGCCCTACTTCACTTACTTAACATATCTTAACCTTAGAAAGTTATACTTGTACCATTAACATGGCTGATTTTTGAAGAATGCATTATGAATAAATGTATGTTTGAGGTAGTATAGTGAACTATATTTTCTTTTCTTCTCTGTCTCTCTGTCTCTCTCCCTCCTTCTCTGTCGCTTCTGTCTCGTATTGTAAGCTATTGTAGTCGAATAAGCATTGTCCGACTGACTTTCTTTTCCTTCTCTCTCTGTCTCTGTCTCTGTCTCTCTCTGTCTCTCTTACTTTCTTTGTCCATTGTCTGGCTATCTTTTGCTCTCATCGGCTGCTACATCGTCAATGGCCTGTTGCATTGTGGTACATATATAATATAGGTTGTGTAGTAGTAGCGGTAGTAGTAGTAGTAGTGGTAGTAGTAGTAATAGTGATGAGGGACGTTAAGGGTGTGGATGGAGAAGAAGAGAGAGAGAGAGAGGGAGAGCGAGAAAAATCGAAAGTGTAGTACATTACTCAAATGTATATGCGTTTGTTCTTTTCCTTATCATCACTTTGTTCTTTCTTTCTTTTTTTCGCATTTTTTTTGTCATATAAATGACCTAGACCAATGTACAGGTATTTGTACCGTTTTAAAATCTCTCATCCTTATTACCTTGAACTTCCATCATATATAAATATAAAATAGAATATGACAAATCAATGAATTTACACATTACAATCTAAAAAGATACCTATTATACGTATGTTTACCGAACAATCGTACAGATTACTATCACAACGTATACCTGGTTATTTTTAATACTTGATATGTGTCGATACACGCTCTCTACTATATTACTTGATCATTAGATATTTTATCTCAAAACACACGTACATATACATTGAATAAGTTCTCATTTAATCAAAATAGGATGATGTGTATATAGCACGTCTTCACCTAGATGCATTTATATGTATATACATATATATATATAAATGTGTTCATCTGATACAAAAGGATTCATTAATTCCTACACAATGATCGATTTATTTTTGTTTGATATAGAACATTAAACCAATACAAAGAACAGAAAGAGTTACAATAACGCAAGTCTTTTTCGAAAATTGATTTGTATTCTTAATCTTATGTCCATTTAATGATTTTTGTAAATGTGGGAATTGTAACTGAATTTGTTCAATTAATAAATCCGCATTATTTTGTAATTGTTGTACATCAGTTTCAATTTGATCAATTTTACAATTATATAAACTATAATCAATATCTAATGTTGCATCATCTCGAAATAAATTTATATTATTAGTATTATTATTTAATAATAAATTAAGACTAGATGATATAAGATTTGTTTCATTTTCAATACGTGTTATTATATGATCAGTATCTTTCATTGATAATAATGGATCATATTGTTCAATAGAATCTTTATTTTCTTGTAATTGATCAAGTATATAACGTAATTTATTTAGATCATCTTCATTTTGTATTCCAATTTCATTGAGATTGACTAATGTAAGATCATTAATTTTTTGAAAACGATCAATTAATATCGGTTTTAAATATTCTAGATCAAGAATTTCAAGAAGAATCGATACTTCATTTTTATTATTCATATCTATAAGAAAAATGTTTTCTGTTTTCTTCTAATTTTTTCTTTTGGATATATTTTTATTCAAAAAAAACACACACACAAAATTATGAAACTTGTTTCTTTTTTGATGTTTTGCTTTTTTTCTTTTCAATTAAAGGTTCTGATTGTTCAACTATTGTCACGTTAGGGTCACGTTCATAAATAAGTGTTGCACAATAATCATCTAATTTACGTAAACGATCAAATTTAAGACCATTTTTTTCAATAAATGTTTTCATTTGTAATTGATTATCATTGTTATTTAACTGTTGAAGAATATCAGTTGTTGTTAAAGTGGGAAGAAGTGATCGTGCTATTGGCATCGAAGCAAAAACAGTTGTATCATACTGAAAGAAAATATAATTAAGTTTATTTCTTTGAAATAAATTATTCTATTACTAAAGCATTGATCTTTGCTGGATAATCATTTGGTAATGATGGGTAATTTTGTTCAAATAAATTTTTACTCTAAATATAAAGAAAAACCTAGTAAATATTTTTTTTATCTAATTTATTTTACCAGATCATAACCATTAATATTAGTTTTTATTTGTTTTTGTAAAATAGTCCAAAGTTCGGATGATAAAGCTGGTATGACTGGTCCAATCATAACTAATAGATCACAAAGAGATCGTAAATATTCATTAGATTCTCTTTTGATATTGATTGGTACTTTCTATAAGAATTCAAAAATTAAAATTTCTATAAAATAAAAATAAATTAATTTTTATACTCGAAGATAACGTGTTAATTTTTGTAATTCGATAATAGCTGATGCTACACTAAAAAAACTATCGATATAAAATGTAACTGTATAAATCGTATTTAATCGTTGTTCACGTAAAGCTAATTCAATTTGTTGAAATTCTTCATTACTCATTACAGATTTTGTATCAGTCTTTGTTCGTGGATCAATTAATTCAACATAAAGATTAATAAAGATTTTAAACCAATTTTGTAAACCTTCGGCAATACCATCTTCCACTAAAAGATAAAATTTCAAAAAAAAAGTATAGACTTAATTATATTACAAATTATTTCAGCAATAAAACACATTAGTATTTGAATGATTTCGCTAATGATGAAAATGACATAGACATTAATGCATTCTTTTGAACTCAATGAGGTCAATTTTTTTTAAATGATTTTATTTAGTAACTATTAAGGAGTTTTAGAACAACTGAATTTCTTTTGATTAATCGATTTAAAATTCTGTGAATTTAAAAACTAAGAGAATTATTGTTAGTTCTATTAGTATGATTTATTTAATTTTAATGATTTGCATCATGTACAGTTGCAAAAAGTTCTTGAGAGAATGAATTTATATAGTTGTACAAATCGAAAGAGTTTTCTTATATAACTGTCTGTTTGTTCGAGATCGACATCGGCAAGTGTTTCTTTTGTCATGGACATATTATACTTGCAATTGTGGCCATGACCATGAGACATGACCATTTTTTTCTCGTTTGTAACAAGTTATAATTTTCTTTCATAAACTATATACTTCGTACACTTTCAGATCAGATAAATCGAATATACATTACGACAGCAAGACAATAGAATTAAGATTTTCAATTCAAAATATGAATCATTTATGAAATAATTCAGCTTAATCTCGGAAAAAATAATTTCTACAGTTAATTTCTAGTTATTCTAATTTCGAAAAAAAAATTTACAAACTGTTGAAATAATTTGCGTTAAGGACATCTGATACAATTGATATAGTGGCAAAATATATGATTTTTCCAATATCTATGACTACCGATTACTCATGGTCATGGTTTCGACCCTGATTGTGTCTACTATAGGTCATAATATATGCTCTTGAATTCTCCAAGAATACAGTTAAATCTAATCCTTTTTCTTTTATAAATAAGTTATAATTACAAGTGAAATTGCGTAAAGATCTTGGATGAACAAAATTTAACATAAGTAATCTTGTAAAATCAACACCATATGCATCAATTATTTCTTGTGGATCAGTACCATTATATTTTGATTTACTCATTTTTTCCCAATCAACTTCAACTCGTTCTTTTGTTAATGAATGTATCATTGTATTTTTATCGATAGTTAAAACTTTATCTTTAGTAACGTATTGACCATTCGATGTTTTATAAGTTTTACCTTGTACCATTCCTTCAATGAAACAAAAAAACGAGTTAATCAAAAAATAAAAGGCTATCTTACCGATGGGTATAAATCGTTTGAATGGTTCAAGAGAGGTACATAGACCTTTAGAATGCATAAAATGTTGAATAAATCGAGCAACAAAGAGATGTGTTAAAGCTAATAAAATCAAAAATATTTATGAAATGTCTATTTTATAATGTTAAACATGGAAAAAAACATACGTGCACAAATTAATTACCATGTTCAAGTCCGCCGATATAGAGATCGACTGGCATCAATTTATTAACAATATTAGGTTCAAATGGTTTTTCAGTATTTTCATTATCCAAATAACGTAAAAAATACCATGATGAATCAACAAATGTATCCATTGTATCTGTTTCACGTTTAGCATTTTCATTTCCACATCTATAACAAACGATAAATATATATATCATAAAAATAATTTAATTTACTTTGGACATTGAATTTTTTTCCAATCATGTGCATTAGCTAATGGTGAAATACCAGTTTTTGATGAAGATCTTATATTTTCAATTGATGGTAATCGAACTGGTAATTCGTTTTCTGGTACTGGAACACTCTATCAAGAATATATCAATATATTGTTTAGAAATATGTAACAAAAAGTAAATATATAACTTACACCGCATTGATCACAATGAATTATTGGAATTGGAGTACCCCAGTAACGTTGACGTGATATACACCAATCACTAAGTTTACCAGATGTTCGATAACCACCTAATTCACGTGAACGAAGTTCACTGAGTAATGTTTCTGTATCCATTTTATGCCAACGAGTTGATGAATCAATTACAGTTGAAATACTATGTTTATTTGCAAATGATTCATCATATGAATTTGATTTCGGTGTACCTAACAATTAATAATAATTATTTGATTTATTTTTATTTAAATTCATTAATTCTAACCTATTTGAACATTTAACATCGACATATTAGCTCGTATTTTTGGTCCGTAATCTGCTTCATCATTGATAAAAATTGGTAATAAACGATCTGTTAATGGATGAATCGCATTAATACTTAAACGTTTAATACCATTTTCTGTTTCCTAGAGGAATATTAATGTGTTAAATATGCTTTAATTAAATATATTTCTCACTTGTATTAGATTGGATCGAGCTAGTTTATGATTACTTCGTATATAGAGATGTGTAATATCTAATAATGATTCAGGTGTTGTTGTAAATGTTTCAAGAAAATCGAATTCAGCTGTTGGAATCTAATATATATGTATATATTCATTTTTTTTTCTATTATTAATTATCTTTTCTTATTCATACCGACAGTTTAAATAGTAAATTAATTCCATTACAATCTCCCATCCACATACGTTGAATATTAATCAATGTTTGCCAATCATCCTTGTCTAATGTATCAAGACTATTGTACAGAGACTATCAATAAAACAACATCAAATATTGTATTTAGACATATATATATATATATAGGGACAGAAACAAATATGTACAAAATACACACAAAAAAATATTTAAGGGTCAACTGTACTATAGCATTGTTTTAATTCATCAAGTGTATAAAAGAACTTATGTTCTAAACTATATGGTTTACATTCATATTTGAATTGAATAGGACATTCATTTAATAACATTCGAATAAGAATTTCTTGATGTTCAATATCACGACTTTTACTATAATTACGATGTCGATATATATCCCATTGAATATTAGCTGTCATGGGTGAAATTTCTGCACCACGCCAGGGATTATTTTCATACGTATATATTTCATTGATTGCTGTTTGTTGATCGCTTTTGTTAGGTAGTTTTAGTAGAGCTGCAAACGGAATAATTGTTTCAGCATGACTAAAACGTGCTCGAAGAAAATGTGTTGGATCTAGTTTTGAACATTTTTCAGAATTAAGAAAAAAATCATCGAGTAATATTTGTGCCATATCATATGTTATTGTTCGACCAAGAAATCCGGGACCTTTTTCATAATATTCCTAAAATGAATGTTATAAAAAAATATTTTATTACAAAAAAAAACAAATCTTATTTACTTTTGCATCTTGAAGATAAGCAAACCAACTTGATTCATTTTTAGGAAAATATTTTTCTAATAAAGATCCAACACCTTCTTCACGTAAATTTGGACCAATTAAATAAAGACTATGAAGCGCACGGACAGCATCGACTTCATTTTTAATTGATTTTCCAGATTCAGGATCAGTAATTACATAATCTCTATTTATAAGATTATCAATAAATGATTTCTTATATAATCGTGCAAGTACATTATATGCCATTTCTTTTGAATAGTCTTGCATTTCAATAGAACGTAATTTATTTTTTAAGCGTTTATCTTTTTTAGAATATGCATGATATTTTCTATTTACATGAAAATAGAGTAGATTTGGATTTGATGGTTCGTATTCAATTGAAGAAGCTACATATGTTGGTAAACCTTCAACAAATGCTTTTAGACTTGCTTCTGTACGAGATTTGCCGCTACTAACGACTTGAATAGAATTGGAAGAATTACCAAACAGATTCTTCATAAATAATGGTGCAATACGTTGTGTTAAACGATGTGCAAGAGCTTGATGTTCAAGTTTACCAAGCCCAGATAATTCACCACGCCTATTTTTATAAATAGAATAAGAAAATTGTAGAAAAAAAAATATTAATTAATACAAACCCTAATTTATCATTGACATCAATAAAATACTGAAGATCATTACCAAATTGTTCACCATATTCTGTTAATGCCTCTTCCTTTTTTGCTAACGTCCATAATGCCATTGTTAGTTTATCATATTTTCGACCTTCTAATGTTCGACATCCATGTCGAGCGACCAATTGCGTACATACTAATTCAAATTCTGATGGTGGTGAAACTAATTCACATAATGGTGGATTATAGGGTGTTTTCGTTGAATAATTTGTTTCATTTGTCGCATTTATTTTACTGATTACAAAACTTATTATCAGAACTACGCAGCAAGGTATTCCAGTTTTCATTACTCCGTAGATAAGAATAGCGAAGAAAAATGATTTGAAAACAAGAAGAAAACAAATGCATATATGCACGTACACCGAGGGAAAGAAATTATCTATTCTGTCAGCAAACATAGCAAAAAGTGGGTGGAATAAAATAACAATTCTAATAATTTAAGTAAATAATAAGCATCGTTTGTAAGAGTAAAATTGCGTATCAAAATAAGTAAGTATTCCGGTTCTCTGCGTCCTTTTTCTGTTTATAGAAACACATAACTATGTTTACCTGTGTGAATGCGCGTGTACGAATAAACCATTGTTTTAGAAATTTCTTTTCAACAACTGCACCAGATCGCCATGAACGACCAGCTTCATCTATTTGTTCATCAGCTAAAACTGTTTGATCAATAGGATCCCAATTAACAGCTGCCTAAATCAAAAAGAAACAAAATTCAATAATAATTTATAAATATGCTAACCTTCTTCTGATAAACTAATCCTTCGCGATATAACATAAGAAATATATATTGTGTCCATCTATAATAATTTGGATCACATGTTGCTAATTCCTAAAAAATGAATAATGATAAATCAAACTGATAAAAAAACAAAAATTTATTCACTCGTTTCCAATCAAAACTACAGCCAAGTTGTTTTATTTGTTCTTTCATATAGGCAATATTTCTTTAACAACAAAAATTGTCATCCCGTAATTTATTTATTTAAAAAACAAACATTTACTTTTGTGTCCACTGATGCGGTTCTTCAGATCGTTCAAAAGCGGCATTTTCAGCGGGTAAACCAAATGCATCCCAACCAATACAATGAATAACCTATTTTATAACGCATAAAAACAAAAAATCTCTAATTATTCAACAAAAAAAAACTTACTCGATAACCTCTTAATCGATAATAACGTGCTAATGTATCACTTAAAGTATATACTCGAACATGACCCATATGTAAACGACCAGATGGGTAGGGAAACATTGGTAGAACATACATTTTCTGTTTTTTATCATTATTCTTTATTTAAAATAAAAAAAAGGTAACCTAATAAACAAACATTATCAAATAAATCATTCATACTGAGTCTATTTGGTATTTCTCATGTTCATCTAATAATTTTGGTATCCAATGTTGTTCAATTTCTTTTGTTCGTTCTATAACTGAACTTTTTGGCTATAAAAAATACAAAAAGTTCTATAATACTTCTTTTTTTTAATATCAAAATGAAGTAATCATTTCATTCGTTTTCTAAACTTTCTAGAGATAAATTATATGATAAGTACCCATTTGCCAGTTAAACTGTAAAGTGTCCGTCGGAATTGTAGATATCGCATAATTTTTATATTTAATCTATAAAATGAGTTTTTTCTTTAATTAGTGTATAACCCAATTAGTCAATATATATATTTTATTCTTTCTATAAAAAAAAACCCTATATGAGATTCACCAGGTAACAGAGAGAAATATAGAGCCCACCGGTCTGAAAAGATTAAAAAATATTTTTTGTGGTTAAAATAAATAAGTTTATTGAGATTTTTCATGTTGATTAGTCGATAGATCTTTGAAACGTTGACATAAAAAGTTTTGTTTATCTTCATGATTATAACCAAATTGTTGATAAAATGTAACTAAATGATCTTTACATTCCAATGATATTTTATAGCAATCACATTTTTCTCGTGCAAATTGTGTTAATAAATTAATAAGTAATTTTCCAAGTTGTTGTCCACGACATCGATCATGTACACAAACATCTTCAATTCGACCACGTATACCTAATTGACGAATGAATTTCTTCTCACAAACAAGTGTTGCTGTACCAACAATTTGTTTATCATTATTGATATCTTCAATTACAAGAATATGATATGTATTTGGAGATTGTTTCATTTGATTGAAACGTTTTTTAAAATCATCATATGTAACTGTACCACAATCAGTTAATTGACGAAGTAATTCAATAAAACCATGATCATAATCAGAGATTATTAATGGTCGAATAAGATATTTATTATCATAAATATTATCTTGAAGTTTGACATCTTTTAGTGAATATTCTTTAAATATTGATTGAAGTAAATTTTTATCGAATAAATATTCATTTTTATGATCACCGTTAGATTGTATCTGATAACCATTTTGTTCAGTCATTCTTTTCGTTTTTTTTTTTTGAGAAAAATAAAAAGGAAGTGAATAAATTTATTTCGACTATGCAAAAAAAAGGAGATTAAATATTCTTATATTACTAAATTTTGTATTGACAAATGATTTTCTAGACGGTAGATGGCAGGAAAAACTGATCTTATATTTCTTTTGCATTAGAACAAAATCGTACATTTAATTGATATTTTGTACACGCTTGTTCATTATAAACATTAAATTGTGGGGATTTTCCCTTAAAACATTCCATTCTTTAAAAACAAAATTTTTGATTCAGTATAATATTCTAAGGAATGCAATGCAATGTAACATACTACATTAAATTATTTCTAGTAAAAGTAGTGCGTAATTCAATTTGAAACGAATATCTATTCCTTTATTATAAAATTCTTTGAGTTGATATGTTTTTTTTATATTGTTTTAACATTAATATTCATAGAAGAAAAACTACATTATTAATTATAATTTAATTCGAAATTAAAATAAACAATATTTTATACAAATAGAAAATGAAAGAAAAAAGAATCATTTGACAATATATGGTATTATAAATCTACATCTTTTAAAAATTTATTTCCTTGACTTCCTTTTCCATCATATGTATGTCGAAGTTTTCCAACAGATGGTCGATTTCGATCTTTCCCTGTACTAGATGGTAAAGGTGTATAAACATCTTTCTTCTCGTGTTTCGTTGAATCATCATCTGGTTGTGTTTGCGATTTTCTTACTTCATCAATTGAATAAAGTATATCACCTAATTTTAATGCAATACGACGTTCATCAGGACTTATTTCACGTGCATCAAGAAATTTCAATGTTGAAATACGAAATATTAATAAATGTCTATAGCGTTGATATTCTTCTTCAAGGCGATTTTGAGCGAATGCACTAAGATCCGTACTATTTGATGATGATGTTTGACCTGTTGAAATTATTCGATATGGACATGCTTCATTACCTAATAATGATAGATATATAAGCATTGGATAGGCATGACGTAATTGATCAACTAATTTATAAATATCTTGAAAACGATTTTTATTTAACATTAATGTATTTAAATGAGCTAATTTTGGAAAAGATGTATGAGTATCATCTAATTGATTATCATCAAGAATAAGTTCTTCCAAATTAGGAAAATTTTTAACAGAATCAAGTGAACGAAAATGATTTTTACTTAAATCAAGAATCTAAACACAACAAAAAATATTTATTTAGAATGAAAAAAAATGTTATTTTTCTTACTTTTGTTTTAATTGAGAATCTGTCAATAATATTTTGAGGGATATTATCATAATTCGAACCAATACATGTAAGTCTATTTGAATCTTCATCGTATATAAAATGGCTATCGTCTTCAATTGAGTTAATTGTCGAGTCTGATGAGACATCATTTGTTCGAGGTTCATTTGTCTCGTTTTCAACGATTTGTGTTGGATTATCATTATCCTGTTCGTCACTCATTATATCGTTATTTAAGCTTTTTGATGATATTTCTATAATTTCAGGTGATGTTGTTGCTGCTTCGAAATGTTGATGAAGTAAGAAGACACATGATAGAGAATACATGAAGAAGATGATGATGATAAGATATCAAATAAACACAAAGAAATGGTGTTTTGTTAGGTTTTTATTTCGAAATATATAAACGGCGTAAAAGAGAAAAACAAAATAAACAATCTATATCACGTCATCTGAGGACAATATTAAACACAGTAAAATCATGCCGTAATCATCTTGTTAAAGACGAAAGTCTATTTTGTAGTGTGTTACTTCAACGAACATAAAGTACAAAAACAAAAAAAGATAATAAATTATTAATACTACGATATAGGTTTCTTTGAGTATAAAATAATTTTGAATAAACGTTAGAATAAAATCTAGATCACTGCTTTACTTATGAATCTATTTTAAAAGGTCAATGAAAATCGTACATGATGATGCGAAGATAAGTATATAAATAATTGTTATCACATGGTATGATATAGTATTTTTTTTACGATTTATCTAATCTATACATTCTGTTTTCGATGAAATCTATTAGATATATGTTTCATAATTTATTACAAATATTATATTTTTTTTTATATTATAAAAATGTTGATTCAATATAATCAGCTTCAGTTCCACGACATTTACATTGTCGACATACATATGGTCGTTGATGAACTATAGTAAAAATAAAAAAAAACAGGATTCAATCATTATATATTTCATTCTAAATACTTGATCCATCTTTACTAATTTGTTTTCCTTTCCAATATTGTTCAGCAATTCTTTGTTGTTGTTTACGAATATGTTTTATATCGTAATGATCATGAGCAATAAAACTTTTATTTCTTTTCTTCGTATTATCATGTAATCCTATGAAATAGAAAATCTAGAAATGTATATAATATAATAATTTATTTTACTTTTCCGCATGTAATAACTTATTGGCCATAAACATAAATTCAATGGTGGAACAAACATATCTTTTTCTTCATATTCTTTTAAGACAACGTAAAAATGATAACACCATGTTCGATGTGATTCACCATGAACACGTTGAATTGTAAAACTAAAAGATAAAATTTTTTGATTTCATTCGCATATATCAATCATTTACATACTTAAACAAAGCAATTAAATTATTTAATAAAAGAACATAGGCAACAACTAAAAAAGCTATTGTTAAAATTAAAGTTACAAAACCATAAGCATCATTTTTTGCTAAAATAAAAAAAATCTAATTTTATATAAAACTGTTTTTCTTAAGAAATTTCAATTAAACCTGTATATTTTATTTCTACGGAATCACTTGTTGTTAAACTTGTACTTCCAAATATTTTCCATGTACCCCATTCAATAATATTTCGAAGAATTTCAATATTTGTTAAATTTCCTCCATTTTGTACAGTTGTGAAATGTGTTGAGTTTGTCCATATAACAAATGATGATGTAGTTATCAATGAATATGTTGTTATCGCATAAGCAGAGAGAAAAATAAGAATAAAAAATAAAAATGACATTAAATCTTTCATCTAAAAATAATATAATTCATTTCTTGAAGACAAAAACAATTGTATACCGTATGAAATATCATTAATAACTTGGGTCCCAATCTTTCTGAAGCGAGAAATACATGTAAACATCGCATGTACCATAAACATAAATCAATACTCATACAGATTCTATTAAAATCAATATGAAATTATTTTAAAATAATCGTTTTTTTCCTCATACTTAGATACTTCGAAGGCATGATCTCGTACAATAAAACGTGTAATAAACCCGACAATCCAAAGTGTAAAAGCAACAAAATCTAATACATTCCAAGGATCATTTCTATAAAATGACCATATTGTGTTTCGATGACGATTTACTTCAGATAATTTTTTCCAATAAGGAGATTTAATCAAAGCTGATTTAACATGTAAGAAAACCTGATAAAAATATTTTTAATTTAAAAAAATCGTTATTAATTATAAATACTTGTCGAATTTCTTCGCGAGCAATTGATGCAAGAAATATATGTAGAATGATTTCCGTTAATGGAATAGGTAATCGATATATATTTGAACGTTTTTCTTTATAAATATTCAATGGAAAATAATCAAATAAAATTGTATAACTAAATAAAATCAAAAACGCAGTGTATGATGCCTAAATTTAAAAAAATAACATAATTAATAGAAAATATAAAAGATGTTCATCGAAATTTACTACCAACTCTCATATGTAAATAATCAGTACATACCATATTGTAGTGAAATCGAATAACTGCATTTCCATGATAAAATCGATTGAAAAGTTCAAATTTGTTTGTTATTTTACTCCAAAAATTATAACCATTTGTATCGGTTTTATTTCGTTGAAAAATTCGATTGTGTATAATTGGAATAAATAATAATATTGGACAAATACACACAAGACAGATCTACAATTAGACGAAATCTTATGTTTTTTATTTCTTTTTTATTATTACTAGTATTTCCCATATGAAATTTTTATTTTGATGAAATTCAGTTCCATACCATTTCGTATTCATGTAAGATTGCATACAATCAGTTGATACTAAAGTTTTCGAGCAAAGATCATCAATAAGAACTAATGATTGTTGATCATGATATAAAATGGATTTTTCATGTAAGAATTTAATAGTATTTTCTTTATTATCATCATAACAAAGATCAAGTATATCAGCAGCATACATATCAAATTGTCTATAGATAAGTAAGATATGTTACATGATAAAAACAATTCATGTATATATTTATTTATAAAATATGTTACCGACGATGTATTCGATAGGTATCTGAAGTTGTATAATCATTTAGTTCTTTATATTGACACCATTGACTAACCAGTAACATAGCAATAATTGAATCCTTAAAAATAAATTTCGAGTTATTTCAATATCTAATTTATTCGTCATACTTCCAATCGAGTACAAATACTCATAGCAAGTTCAAAATATTGATTTTCAATAGCCCAATAGAATAAAAGACGAACATAAGCTAGAAAATATATTAATCATCTATATCTATATTCTAATAATTCTACCTTGAATACGTTTATCTGAATCAAGATGTGTTATGATAGGAATAGTTTCAATTATAAATTCAGCAATTTGACTTTCTATAACAAAGAACATAACAAATATTACATATCATATATTCTTACTTCTTTTATTCGACTAAATGAAAATAAAAACAATATATATTTTCAAAATATTTGTTTCATAATCTCTTACTTGTATTTTAAAAAGATCTGAATCACTAATAAGAGCTAAACGCTCTAATGATGCTCCATATTCAAATAATAATTCAACAAATGGTACAACATTAGAAACAATTGCCATTTCAAGACATTTATCTAATTCTTCATCCTATATCATATAAAAGTTTTTAGTAAAAAAAACATAATTTCAAAGAATTAATGACTGACTGTCCAGTTTATAATCGTATTATGATTAAGAATATAAATTTGAGCATAATTTATTTTATTCCATCGCATAGCAAAGCTTAATTTACGAATACGAGCATGCTCTTTATCAATAATTTGTATTGCTGAACAAATAATTCAGATAAAGATTTAACAAGAAATGGTTTCTAACCTGTACTGATAGCTCGAAGAATACTTTCATCAAGTTCATCTTTACCCGGTTGACAAACAAACATAAGTGTACGTGTATTTTCATTCATATTGATAAGTCGATGAAGATCTTTTTCCGATAATATTTGTTCATTTGATGTTTCATCATAAATATTACTCATCGGTTCGTATAGGGCAGCTATTTGATTAGCAATCATTCCTGTACCCTTTAACATATATATATGATTTAGAAGTAAATAATAAGATTATGATATGATTACTTTTAAGATGATAGTTGGAATACGTTTAGAAATACTTTCAATCATATTTTCGATAGTTAACTCATCACCTGATGAAATCAATGAAAAATCAAGAAATTTTTATTAATATGTAATTTATATTACCTTGTATTAATAAATTAATGATAGGAATATGAGACGATGTTGGTTGTTGTTGAACTCGAGAAAGAATTTTATCAATAAATTGATAGGCTGCAGAATGATACATTATTATTTGTGATTTACCAAATGACTAAGAAAATTAGTAGAAATTAAATGAATTCTTTTTTTGTTTTTCAAATGAATATTACTTTACATATAACAATATTAGGATTATCTTCATCATTTTCAATTAATTCTCTTTCATTTTCTTCTAAATCAAGCATTTCTCTAGTACCATTTAAAAGCCAAATATCTATGATAGATAAATTATTTAAACTTTAATTTAAAAATCCTAGAACTTTACTAGTTTGTTCCATTAAATTACACATAATTTGTTTGAATATTTTTTGAATTGATGCTCTGAATGTATGTCTAAATTTTTCATTTTTTATACCAATTATTTTAATAATTACATTTGGTAATGATTCTTGAAGTAAAAATTGATTAAGTTCTTCTTTTTCATTCGTATCTGTTAAATTAAATTTTCGAGAATTATGTATAAATTCATTTAAAGAATTAGCAAGTAAAGTTAAAGTTGAAATATTTGCCTAAAAAAATATAATATATAAAATATTTCTTGTGTAGTTCCATAAAATAATTCTTACTTGTCCAAGACCATTTTGCATAGAAATATATTCAGACATATTTGTCTGTTAACCTCTTCTTAAAAACAATAGATACCTGTAGTTTGTGAGAGGAGTAAAAGAAAAATGTGTAGACTTTGTCATAATCATGATAACATAACAAAAAGTCGAGAAAAAAAACACAGGTGATAACCGGCTTAAATATAAGATGAAGTCGTTTGTTGATGAATAGTTCAAACATTTCTTTTTATCCATTGATAAGATCAATCCTAGATTATTCAATATTCTTTATCATTAAACAAATTCTAAGAATTATATATTTTATTCTATTTGTTAAGAATATATGTACTTATGATTGTATTCTGCACATGCATACATAAAAAAGAAATAATCTTTTAAATCAATTTCATATGTCAACATATTCCTCTTGGTTTGATTTTTGTATCTTGTATTAATAATAAAATTTAGAATGATAAATCAGTAAATTTCGGTATTGATACCCTCTACATTACGTTGAATTGACACATTTGATAAGATTAGTATGATATATTTGTTATCATTGCTTGAAACTTGTAACTACTACACAAATTTTTTCTGTACCTAAAATATTTACGTTTTTTTTCCTCAATGCCTAAAGGTTGTGATTGTACAACTTAAGACTATTTTGATGGTAATCATAAATCGGTCAATAATCTTATTGATGAAAGTTCATGACCGCTGACTGGATTTTATATGACACATAACTATTTCAAAAAACCTCATCTTTAATAAGTTGAATTTATCATATAAATATTTATCTTGCTAGTTTTTGGCCATAACTAAAATATTCATTCGTCTTTCATATCGTGAGATTTATTGTATTGATAGACAAGATATTTTTTTGTTCAAGAATTTCATATTTTTTTCAAATATTCATGAATATTGTTATACCTATATTTATATATTTATATATATTTTGACAAATCAGAACAACGTGAAGAAAAAAAAACAATTGAATCAATATTTTTCAATAGAATAAAACATATAATAATTTCATTGATGATTTTCTTCTTGTGATTGTTCTTGATTTGAATTATTTATTTGTAATTCATCATCGTCATCATCATCCAAAATTACACTAGTCGGAGAATCTAGATTTTGAACTGGATAATAAAAATTAAATAATGAGTCAGACATATAGAATGGATATGTACCTGAAGTTGTTTCTTGATTTTTATATCGTTTATTACTACGATGATGATGATGTTTTCGTTTTTTTGATGATGCAACTTGTATTTGTGGTTCATTATTCATAGTATTACTTTCATT
>CAJNOI010000356.1:25399-66590 GCA_905250115.1 Adineta steineri | reverse complement strand
GATGTTGAATGACATTAACATTATCTTCATTTGGTTCACGTTGTATTGTTGGTGGAACTAAAATTCAATAATAAAAATATACAAAAAAAATAAGAATTGTTTTTTTCTATATACCAAATATTTGTAATTCAATATGATTTGATAGTTCTCCAGCTATATTTGTACCAATACATGTATAACGAGCATTATCATTTTGATTAACAGAATTTATAATTAATATTCGGTTATCATCAATTAGTTTATATCGATCTATATGATTTCAAAATAAAGTAACTGTTTATATCTTATGAATGTTTTTAAATTTACCCTCATTTATTTTTAAATTTCGTCCATTTATTAACCAGATTATATGAGGTGTCGGTTTTCCGTACATAGGACATTCTAGACGAGCTGTTTGATTTGATTTCACTTGATAAATTTCAACTAAATTCGATCGATCAATCGTTGGTGGTGCTAGAATATATATTCTGTTGAATTTTCTTTTTCAAATAAATATATATTTCATACTGAAAACATCTAATTGATATGTCAAATTTACTTGACCAGCTACATTTGACATTTGACATGTATATGAACCCGCATCAGATAAATGTGCTGCATCAATTTGTAATTTTTCACCATTTTCTAATAATCTATTAATAAATTCGAGAAAATATAATCTAGTATAAAATTAATTATAAATCTACCTAGCATAAGAATGAGATCCCAATAGACTTTTTTCATCTTTTAACCAGTTATAATTTATTTGTGGTACACCAAAACCATAACATGATAAAATAATACTTTTTCCCAGTATGACATATGGATTTCGGTTAATATTTGATGAATGAATTTCTGGTGGTACTGAAAGAAAAGAAACTTAGTTTTTATTTCTAAATTATTTTTGTTTTACCATAAATTTGAATATCAAATATTTGTTGTGAACGACCAGCTAAATTTTCTGCTTGACATTGATAACGACCATGATCAATTAAAGATACATTTTCAATATATAATTTAAGATTATTATCTTGTATTAATATTCTTGAAGAACAAAAAAATAAGTTTAATAAAAAAAAAAGATTTTCGCTTAAACCTTTCAGAATCAAATAAAACTTGATCATTTTTTGTCCAAATAATCGTTGGTAAAGGATGAGCATGAAGTAAACAAGTTAAAACAAGAGATTCACCGTTTAATTTTGTTATTTCATTGATCATTTGACCATTATTTAGTATTGATGGTGGTACTAATAATATAGAAAATTTTATTATTTCAATAAAAATTAATATCTTAAACGTACAAAGAACATCAATATGTATATCTTTTTTTACAATACCAATTTTATTTTCAGCTAAGCATGTATATAAACCAGTATCATTTAGTGATGCATGAATTACTTGATAATATCGATTATGTCCTGATGATAATCGATGACTAAGAAAACGAATGTTTTGATTTATATTATCTATTCGATAGATTAAATTACTTATTAAACTCCCAGGAAATTATTGGTTCAGGAATACCATAAGCATTACATTCTAGAGTAAAATGATTACCAGCTATTGGTGTTGATGTTGGAGTGATTGATATTGAATCAATTGATGGAGGAACTAAATATTATTTTATTAGATTTTCTTACTTCCTTAGCAATTTATTTAAAAACAAAAAGAAAACTTGTATTCGCCCATTAAATTTAAAATAAAATCGGTTGAAGTGTCAACCATTGAAAGGTGTAATGAGTAGATAATATTATTTACACTTCAATTCTCTTTAAAAATGATAATGGCTATCCGCCTACAATTTTTACCAACCGAAAGAGTTCGAAAAATTAATCATATTTTAGAAAACATGTAAATGATCTAATATCTAGATGAAATTTGCCTGTTGACCTTTGATTTAAATAGAAAGACTTTAGATAGAATCAACTATTTGCATGTATAGCTAGTAGAGAACTTTTTGATTTAGTCGACATTTTTCTTTGTCATAACATCTTGATATGTCAACGGAAATGTAATGAAAAATA
Source organism: Adineta steineri (assembly GCA_905250115.1). NCBI lineage: Eukaryota > Metazoa > Rotifera > Eurotatoria > Adinetida > Adinetidae > Adineta > Adineta steineri. The sequence continues at coordinate 64,587 of CAJNOI010000356.1, read as the reverse complement.
AGAAAACATATAATTTGAATTATAGATGTGAAGTCTTTCTATCTAAAATCTAGGTTAAATATAACATTTCATCAAGATAACAGATCATTTTGATGATTATTTTTAAACGGCTTTCGATTAGAGAAGATCGCATGTTACTGATTATTATCGTTCTAAACATCTTCATCCTACACTTATTGCTATTCAAAAAGAAAACTATAATTACTCAGTACTACTTCTATTTATAACAGAAATATATACTACATTTTATTCTTTCATACCTAAACGATTAATACGATAATGTTGTTCAACATTACCAGCTTCATTCGAAGCAATACATGTATAAATTATTTGTTCGTTATTTTTTATCGACGAAAGTGTTATTGATAAATAATGATTACCATATTGTAAATGTCGACCTTCTTTAAACCAAACAATCTATTAAAAAAAAACAAATTTAATAAATATCGATATGATTGATTCGTTTTTTTACTGTAGGTTTAGGATTTCCATATGCTGAACATGTTAAATTTACAGTTGAATTAAAAATTGCTTCAATATTTGTCGTATCATTTTCAATTCGTGGTGGAACTAAGGTGAAAAAAAAGCAAATTTTAATAGATAAAAATTAAATTCTTACTTAAAACTTGTAATTCAAGTATTTGTTTTGCTTTTCCTGCTAGATTTTCTGCTAAACATGTATACATTCCTGCATCATATTCATTTATATTTCGAATTTCAAGATATTGACCATCTCGAAATAATTCAATACGTTTATTCTAAAATAAGAAAATATTTTTCTTTTTTTCGTAAGTATAAATACTTACATCAATAGGAAATATTTTTTCATTTTTTAACCATTTTATTATTGGTCTTGGTATACCTTTAACTAAACATGGTAATGTATAAGTACGATTTAATTGAATTTTATGACGATTTGTTGATACATAATCAAATGTTGGTGGTAGAAATACATCAACTAAAAAATTCCTTTCACTTTTTCCTATTGAATTTGATGCTATACATGTAAATGTTCCACCATCATGTTCATCTTTTACAGCAATTTGAAGAATTTCTGATGAATTATTTTTTATACTAAAATATTGATTTATATCAATTGGATTGCCATTTTTACGCCATTCAATAGTTGCTAATGGATGTGCATATGTTTGACATATCAATTGAACTGTATTATTACTTTCAACTTGAAATAATTCTTCTGTATCTCCATTTAAAATTGTAGGTGGGACTGAAATAAAAAATAAATGAATAAATTATAATAGATAAAGTTCAAGAAAATTACCAAGAACTTCAAGTTGAAATTCAAGTGAATCAAAACCATATTCATTTGCAACGATACATTTCCATATTTGACCATCTTCTATTTGTACATTTGGAATTATTAATTGATTTTCATTTAATTTTAATGAATGACGAATTAATTCATGTTCAGGTTGAAATAAAGGTGGAATCCATGTTGTATTTGTTATTGTTATCATTGAAGATCGTTCAGTTGTATAAGGACATGAAAGTGTTATTGAAGAATCTCGAACGACACTTGGATTAGTATTGATATGACTTCGTAAAATCTCCGGTGGTCCTATATTAAATAATTTTTTTTAAACAAAGATTATTATTTTAATTAACCTGATATAATAATATTAAAATATCGTCGATCTATTCCAAAGCTATTTGAAACAATACATGAATAAAGTCCTGCATCTTGTCTATCTACAGATGCTATGTATACTTCTTTATTAAATTCATATAATTCGATTTCATTTTTATACCTATATAAAAACTGAGATTTAATATCAATATAAATTCTGAATAAGTTGTCTAACCATCGAGTTACAGGTATTGGATATCCACTTGCTGGACATTCGAGATTTAAACTTTCATTACGACGAATAATGATACGATTTGTTTCATTATTTAAATTAATTGATGGTAATTCTTTCGAAATGAAAAAAAGAAATTTATTTTTAATAAAAATATGTTACTTACCATATGTTTCTACTATAAATCTTTTTCGAATTTCACCTGCTCTATTCATTGCTATACATTCGTATACACCTGTATCATTAATCTAAATAAATAATAAACAATATTATTAAAAATAAGTAAAATAAATTATTTAACCTGAACATTTTTAAGAAGCAACTCTTCGTCTCCACTTGTGTTCAATAGTAAATTTGTTTCCAATGACCAATTATATGTAGGTTTTGGAAAACCATATGCTGAACAAACTAATGAAACTGTTGAATTAATTAATGCTTGTATTTTAACTTGTGATAATGAATCATTAAATACAGGAGGAACTAAATATATATTTATATGTATTTTTATTTAACTATATTGTAAGAAATGTTTACTTGATACATCAATATCAATATGATTTTCAGCATGACCAGCAGAATTTTCAGCTAAACATGTATAACGACCAGCATCATTCAATGTTAAATATTCAATTTCAATATAAAGACCATCATATACAAATCTTAGAAATAAATAGAGGGTTATTCAAAAAAAACCATCGAGTAAATTCTTATTTACCGTATACGTGGTAACTGAGCTATACTTTTTCCATTAAAAAACCATCGTCGTACAGGTACTGGTTTTCCTTCAACTGAACATGGTAAACGTAAATATTCTCCATTTTTATAGGATTGTTTATTAGCAAACATTCCATTATTTTCTTTTGTAAATCTTGGTGGCACTAAAATAATTCAAAAGAAACTAAAATTCAAAATAATAAAAAATTTATTTATTTTACTCATAACATTAACATCATATATAATATCAATTGTTCCAATTGTATTTGTTGCTTGACAAATATATCGACCTTCATCTTCGGACTAGATTAAATAATTAAAAGTTTATTTTCCTCTAAGATTTTTATATTCTCATTATACTTTTATTTTATTAAGAATCAATTTTTTTCCATTTTGTTTAATAAGAATATGTTTTTTTTTCAATTGAATTTCATTTCCATTATAAAACCATAATAATTTTGGTTTAGGTAAACCAATAGCTGGACATAATAATATTAATGTATGATTTAATATAACGGATTTTATTTGAAGACGACTTATATTTTCTGTTTGATGTTCAAAATAAGGTGACACTATTTTTTATTTAAATATAAAAAAGATTAAATTAAAATAATAGAAAAAAATTTAATTATTACTATAAACAGATATATTAAATAATCGTTGTGTTCTACCAGCTTTATTTGTTGCTGTACATCGATAAATACCTTCATCTGTTTGTTTAATATTTGTTAATATATAATGATTATTATCGTCAAATGTTTCAAGTTGTTCATCATTTTTAAACCATTGAATAGTTGGTTTTGGTGTACCTGTTGTAGGACATACCAATGTTATTGATTTATTGAGTAAAGCTTGTACCATAGTTTCTTCTTCACCACCAATAATCCAAGGTGGAACTTGAAAAATAGAAAAAAAAAACAAGTTATTATCTTCTTTTTATTAAATGAAATCTATACTATTAACATTGAGTTGTATGTAGTGAGTAGTTGTTCCTGCTGGATTTGTTGCTATACAATGATATTGATCTTGATGTGTTATTTCAACTTTTCTGATTTCCAGAGAACCATTTGAATGTAAATACATATTTGTATCTTGATTATCTAGATAAAAATTGTTTAAAAGAATTTGTATAGTGAATATTAAAGAGATATACTTACAATTCATGGAATTATTTTGACGAAACCATTCGATAGTTGGTTGAGGATAACCAGTAATTGGACAAGAAAGAAGAATTGACATGGATGCATTGACATCAAGTTCAATTTCTTGAGAATTATTTAACAAACTGGGTGGTTCTAAAATAGATTAATGTATAGAATTTATAGGCTTCGATTCTAATTATAATAGTCGAGGTACCAGACGACTCTCACGGTGTCCTATTTGTGTATTTATATAAGATTTACTAAAAAAAGAACTCAGTATGAAACAACGTCGTAACTCATTAGTTTGTCCTTCAGCTTGATACTTCTTTTTTTAAACATCTGTAATTTTTTTTCTAGTCTCTTATAGTTAATAACTAACTTTTATTATTATTATGTCACATATTTTTTAATTGTGGATGTATTTTTAACTAGTAAAAAATATCTCGACGAAATAAAATCGAGGGAAAGAATTTTTATACCATAAACATCAACTTGATATTGTTGTTTTGCTTGTCCGAATTGATTTGAAATTTGACAAATATATGAACCACGATCTGTTGGTTTCAATGAATTGATATTTAATGAACTTGTTGAATCCATACTTATTCGATCTTGTTCAAAAACTAATATCTAAATAATATTTTTGTCAAAAAAAGAAAATCATTCAAAGAAGATATCCTATTTTACTTGATCATCTTTAAACCATGTGACCGCTGGTTTTGGTAAACCAATATGATCACAAGATAAAATCAATGGTTTTAAAATAATTCCATTTAAATATCTATCAGATTCAAAAGTAAATCGTGGAATCACTAAAATAATCATAATATTTATAACTAACTTTCAAATAAGTTTATATATACTTGTAACGCTTAAATTAAAATTAGCACTTGCATTTCCAAATAGATTACTAGCAAAACATGTATAAATTCCAGTATGATATTGTTGAATGTTTCTAAGAAGTATTTCTGTTTTGTTATCATTATCATAGAGATGTTCTGTATGATTATAATACCAACTAAACAAATAAATAAACAAATAAATATTTTTGTTTCGATAATAAAAATTTTTTGTTACATTATTTGAGGGTTAGGTGAACCATATACTTCACAAATAAGTTGAACTTGCTCATCTATTTCAACTTGAATTTGTTCATTAGAAATATTTATTGTTGGTTTAACTTATCAAAAAAGAAAGAATAAAAATAAAGAAGAATTATTTTTTTTCTTACCTCCAACATCAACACGAATTGAAACAGATGATGATCCAACTGTATTTTGAACAAAACATGTATAATTACCACTATCTTCTTCTATTAATGCGTTTCTTATTTCTAAATATCCATTTATATTTGTTCGATAACGAGTTACCTTTATTTATATTATTAAAAAATACATCAAATTGAAAATTTAAAATCTTACAAGTTCATCATCTTTGTACCATTGTACATCAGGAAACATTTCACCTGTTACAGTACATATCAAATCAATGTCATCACCAGGTGACATCAATACATGTGAATGATTTGTTGATACTATTGGTGTTTCTAAAAAAACAAGATAAATTCAATAGAATATATTCATATTAAATAATATACCAGCATAGATAAGTTGAGCAGTTTTAATATCTACACCTGCTGTATTACTTCCAATACATTCATAAGAACCTTCATCTTCTTTAGTTGCCATCATAATGTTTAAAATTCCATTATGACTTCGTACTTTTGCTGATTGTTCAATTGGATTTAGATTATTTTGTCTTCTCCATACTAATAATGGACGTGGAATTCCAGTCATACCAACACATGTCAATGTAATATTCCATTGATAGGAATAGATTATTGTTTGAGGATAAACATAAACATATGGAATTTCTATTCATATAATATTTATATATATAATTAAATAACATTTAAAATAAATTATACCTTGTACATAGATTATAATACGTTCTTGTGTTTCACCACCTTCATTATTTACAATACATACAAAAACTGATCCATCATCAGATTTTTGAATATTTCTAAATATTAATAAGAAAATAAATAGAAATTTGTTTTTTAGAATAATTTACTTGATTTCTAAAGTGCCATTTTCATAAATTTGTGTTCGATCTTTAGATAATTCAACTAATATCGATGGTGATAGATCTTGTTTCCATTTCAAATTATAATTTTCAGTATTTTGTACTCGACAATCAATTGAAACCGAGCTATTAATTAATGCAAATAATGATTTTGATGGTACAATTTGAATAAGTGGTGGTGGAGCTATTTTTTATAATTTAAATAAAAATTCAATCTTTTCTTCTTATTTTAAACTTACCAAGTACATCAACTTTAATTTCACCAATATCAAATCCACTTGCACTTGTTACATTGCATATATAAGATCCCTCATCATTAATTTCTCTTGGTTGATCAATTAAATATTCAACAGTAGTTATATCAGCTCTAGAATATAAATATTGCAAATAAAAAAAACGATTCTATGATATTTTATATACGAATAATTCGATATCGATAATAATTGTCCATTTCTTAACCATTGAACTTGATATGCAAGTTGACTTTGAGTATGACATTGAATTTTAGCGGGATTATTTGATCGTATTTTAATAGAATTTATATCAATATTAACAACTGGTTTTAATGGAACATAGGATGCAAGTGCTGTTGAACTCAAACGTTGAAAACGATGACCACTACTATCAATACCAGTTAACTAAATTTAATATATTAAATTAATACAAGAACAAACACATAGTTATATACATTACTCGAATATAGAAGAAAGAATTATGAATAGGTGGTTGAAATTTTTCAATTGTTGAATAAAATGATGGAATAAATGGACTTTCTTGAATTGTTTCATTGACAAGTACATTACCAAATAAATCAATTAATTCAATTTGTTCAGCATTACGAATATCATCTTTATTATCGATTTCAAGTATTAAATAAGTTAAAGAACCTTGCATTGGTTGTCGACGTGTTCGAATTAAATCCGTCACAGGATTTGATGAAAATCCATGTCGAAATATTAATCGACTTAAACCTGTTATACGAATTGAATGTGCAGATGACGATGTGACTTGAATTTGCCATTGACCAATCTAAAAATGAATATAAAGAACTGCGTATAGTCATTGTTTTTATAATTCATCAAATCCGACAAGAGATTTAATTATCTTTATGTCAAAAATAAAAATGAATTTACCATTGGGTGTTTAACATTTAATATATAAACTTCTTTAAGACGTAAAAGACGTGTAAACCAATCACGTGGATTTAATGTTTTTTCTATGAACAAAAAAATTCTCATGTATTCAATAGTATTATTATTCATACTTGATGGATCAATTAAGATTACTTGTGGATTTGCACCACTAACTGATATAGTAAATTCTAAAAGTTTTGAATCAACTGCTAATGTATAATTTTGTTTATTTCGTTTGATATTATCAATAACTAATAAATTAACTTTTCGTGTTTGAATTGTATATTGAACAAAATTAAGAATTTCGCTGACTTGTTGTTTATGTAATGTAAATACTTGTCCACTACTTGTTGCAGCTATTTTATGAAATGTTTGATAGCCAATATGAGTTTGATCACCACAATCACCTGTCATAACGAATACAACCTTTTGTTATGATACAGAAAGATAAAAATCAAAAATCAAATTGAAAATAAATATTTCTTTTTACTTGACTTTGTTTTTCTTGAATTAATTTTAGTACAATATCACCTAATATATAATCTTTTGAACGAGCATCAGTAAAAACATAAATAAATGAATTTGGTAATGATTGTTCAAGAGCTAATTTAATTGCTGTTATTGTCATTTCAGGACAATCACCACCACCTTGGACAATTAAATCTTGTAAACCACGTTGAAATCGATTTGAATCACGCGTTTTTAATACAGGACCAACATCTATATATATAAGCATATTAAAACAAAAATTGTTGTTTTCGTTTTTGAATATTTTATTATTTTCTTTTACCTGGATCAGCAAATGGTATAAGTATGTAATCATAAATAGAATATTCACGTCGAAGCGTTGCATTATATATATGTGTTGCGCCTTCAATAACTTGTAAAAGATCATCATGCATCGATCCAGTTACATCAAATACAAATGCTACACTTGATGTTCCTAATGGTGGAGTATTTTCATCAGAATAATTTATTAATAATAGTATTATTAATACTATTATAACTTTCATTTTTAGTTCAAAATTGAATATATATAGATATGAATTGTATGATGCATATATTTTGACTCTTATATGTATTATCATACATATACTCGCTTTTTTTTTTCTTCTTTTCTCATTCAGTTTCTTTCTATGTAAAGCCTTCAGGATATATTCAATCGGCAAAGGAGAGAGCGGATGAACGATGACCTAATAGATTAAATCAATGTGTTACTAGTTGAACAACTAGATGTGTTTATGCATGCATGCACGCAAAAAGAAGACTAACGGTTAGATGAACTTAGGAGTACAATTATTTATTATTGTCTCTCTCGCAACACATGACCAATCGATTGACTTCATTTGATATTTGTATATTTAGACACATTAGCCTTCAGGTAAAATACAACTGTTCACAATGATTATTATTTTTATTATGTTACTATAATCATTTTCTTGTCTAGTTGTAACAAAAATATATATATTATCGTTTTTTTCTGTTACTATTTTTATAACAGAATCATTGAAATATCATAAAATCAGGATTAAACACATTATATAATTGTCTGATAAAATCAAAAATTCTATAGGAAAACGGCTTTGACGTTAAATCTTCGCCTACATTTAAATGTCAACTTGTTTCCGGTTTATAAAGCTCATGAGAAAAGACTAGAAATTTATATAATGTACGGATTACTTTCAATAATAATCAATATAGATATATATTTTTATTTTGTTTGAGCTGTTTCGATTGATGTAAAACTTTTTTATTTATAAATAACTATATATGTTAAAAATAAAAAAAAATACTAATGATTATATATAATTTATTCAACTAATAAAAATAAAAGCTCAATCTAGATAATAACTATCGAGCACAAAAAAAAGAGAATTTTCTCAATTAATATTTGATTAATATTCTATAAAATAAAAGCATATTTTAAGTAATAAGCAAATAGTATAATGAGTCGAAATATATGAACATCTGTAACCCTGACGTCATGATCTCTCATCATTTGCTCACTTGATTAAAGTTACTTGTAAATATTCTAATGTCATTGAGTTCGGTTTTTAATCTACTCTAATAAATATAAATCTCACACATACGCATAAACATTATTCTATCCTTGATTCTAATATGCATGAGCGTGAGTAGCATTCAGAAAAAAAAGATATGAATAAATAAGGTAAATGTTTCTCACATCAACATATTATCATCATCATCATCTTCATTATCATTCTACATAGTGAGAATATGAAAACTAGATGAAAAATAGCTTCATGACAAAAATGCGTGAGATGTTATATTGATCTGTCTGCATGCTATTTGTTACTTCATATACGCGTCCCAGTTGTCAGATAGAGAAGCAGAAGAAAAAAAATTGTAGTTATTATGATTTTGTTTTTGTGACAAGTGAATCTTGTAGTAATGTTCTTGTTCATTTGTTGTCAGTGCCTGAGAGTCGAATAGATTTTTGCGGATGAAAGAGTTCTAACAACATCCGGAATACACATATATGCATATACTTTGACGTAAATGAAGACATATTGTAATAAACTATGAAAATTTTCTCTTTTTCTTCTTTTTTTTATCACAGATGAATAGCGTGTTTGGTGGAATAAAAGCAACACTCGACTTTCTGGCTCGTCGTTTTCAATAATAAAGGTAAATGAACATACACTAACGATCAAACATGAAATTGTTTTGATCAATAACATCAAAGTATAGTTTTTTTTGTTGCATACAAAATATTTTTTGTATCACTTGACAAATTTATCATATGGAAATCTTAATTGAATTTTTTTTTATGAATAAGCAAAAGTATATATTTATATAAATTTTCATTAGAAAAAAAGAACAAGTGAAACAAATCTAATCCTCTTAAAAATTATCATTCAAATAATGATCTTTTTTTTTTTTTGAGAAGTAAGAAGAAACTAGTCAAGATAAACTGATGTGTTAGACATTCACATTACAAGAGCATATTCATGTTCTAGACGTCAAATTTCTCATATGACATTGGTTGCTAACTAATTGAACATGAGAATGAATAGCTCTTATGGATGACATATACGGAAACTAAGAACAAGAAGAGAGACATCGGTTTATGTTCGTGTCTGACGCTTACAATAAGCATGTCAAATGAGTGTATCTGCTCAAGTTGAATGATGAAAAGAAAACTCGATAACCAATTAATAAGTTAGATGAGAAAAAAGAAACTAGAGACAATGAAAAGAATGATTATGCCAACTAGAAATACCATAAATGACAACAGTAATGTGTACTATGTCTTGAGTTCACATGAATTATGATCTATTGTATAATATGTGCCATAGAAAACCAGAAACTATAAAAGAATAGAAAAAGAGTATTCATGCATTTCAATGAACATATTCAGAAAAATCTATACATCATATAGATAGTTACTATTTTTAAGACAAAAAGAAAAAGAAAAAGTAGAAGTGAAAAAAAAGATAGACTAGTTATAAAACTACAATTTAGTAATTGGTTAATATAAAACAGATTTTTTACAACTAATCGTTCGTTTCTGACGTATAAAGAGAAAAAAAAAGAAATGAACACTTTAAACGGAAAGCTAACTATCAATAAACCAAGTAACGTTCATACTTGACATAATCATCGACAATTGCGTCTATTTGTCAACTATTTTTTTCTCTCTCTCTCTCCTACGCCCTTTGCTTTCTTTTTTTTCTTTTATCGACTGATAAATTTTATATTCTGAGCAATTTTCTTTATAATATGAACCCTCTTTTAACAAAAAATATATATATATCAACGGGGTTTCGCTAATTTACTACTTTTCTATTTCCATTTTCTTTTCTAACTCTTTCAGAATCTTATCGTGCGCATCATATGTCAGGCGATACATATCCTTTTCCTTTCACTATAAAATCATGACGCACTCATCAATATGTCTATGTGTTCTCGATTATTGTACTTTTTTTCATTTCATATACATCCATTATGTAGGTAATAAAAAAAAGATGTTGTTGATCGAGGTCTATTCAATTTATCCTACGTCAAAGATTAATAGAAATAAAAACTGTAGAATTTCCAACGGTATTCACTAGTTCTCTTTTTCTTCTTTTTTTATTTTCAACATCTTTTTTTTTCATATTATCATGGACTCGTCTTTCTAATACCAATTATTATTAGTTTTCTCTCTTCATTCATTTCTCTATTCATCTCTTATCTATCTATCTATCTATCTATATATTTATAAGAGCGTGTCACATCAACACTCGATAAGAATAAAATTTTTATAGATATTTTATCCTACTGATTTCATCTATAGTTTATATTTTCATCAAAGTTTTTGTCATAAACATTATTATTATTATTATTATTACTTCAACATACAAATTCGCTTCAATTATAATGGATATACAGGAAAATGAGGTATGCAATTTTCTTGATGGTTTATCATAAAAAAAAATAAGAAAAAAATGTTTCCTTTTGACGTAAACTATGGTTAATCATAGACTCAAAAGAAACTAAAGATAAAAGATAAAATATTAGATTTCAATGCATAATTACTCATTAGTAAAATATACACAAATAGTATTTACAACCCTATAAATTATTTAGTTCAACAGAGTAAAATGCAGATATATATATATATATATACACTAGCATAAATATTATATTTTATGAATGTTCTTTGTTGATACACTCGTTTAAGGTTACTCATTCTTTATTTCTCATATATTATTTTTCCTGTCTCTCTCTCTCTCTTGCTTGCTATCACGAAAATTCATAGAAGAAAAAAAACACAATTAAATACGTGAATGATAAGAAAAGATTTCTGTTAGTAATCAATCTTTTATCATACACTATGGAATGCTTTTCCGTTTTTTTTTTTTTTTGTTGATAATAAGTTTCACTTCAAACGAGTATGAACACGCAAAAGCGATGCACGAGTCAGTATCACATGTTACTGATATTTTTTCTTCTTAGACTTCGACAGCCATGTTTAACGTTTGCAGTCATTTTTTTCTTCTTCTTCTTCTCCTCTCGTTTCTCTCTCTACCACACTTCCGTTCTCCAGGTTCGTTGAAGTAGTTGCACATTGACATCTAAAATCTTTTTGTCTTTCTTCCAGTACAAAAAAGAATCAGAACCTAAGACTGCATGATCTATGAGCAGCTTAGTTTGTGTTTTTCCGCAGTTTCTTTTCCTGTTGTTAATAACACACATAGAAAGCAAAAGAGAGAAAATGATAGATAGTTTAACAATATTGTTCTTTTTGTTGTTTTTTTTTCTCCTTCTAAAGTTAATTAAAAATCAAAGATAACTTATTGTGATATAAAAAGCAAAAAATTAAAATAAAAATTTTCTTTAGGAATACGATTTTACAACAGCAATACCAAATAGTCCAAGAACAATTAATATGACTGATCAAGATACACGTTATCGTCTTGTTCTACTTGGAGCTAGTCGTACAGGAAAATCATCTATAATTCATATGTTTTTAAATGGAAAATTTTTGGATACATATAAAGAAACAGTTGAAGATTTACATTATCGAGAATTTACTGTTGATGATAAAACAATTAAAGTTGATATATTAGATACAGCTGGTAACATGAAATAAAAAGAAATATTTATATTCAATTAATTTATTTAGGCAATATGGAATTTCCGGCAATGCGTCGTTTATCAATTGCAACATCACATGCATTTATTCTTGTCTATAGTAAATTGTCAAAAAAAAATGAAAATTATTAATGATTTTTATTTTCTTCAAATTTAAGGTGTTGATAGTATGTCATCGTTTGAAGAAATTCGTCATATAATTGAACAAATAAAAGAACAACGTACAAATTATGCTGAAATTCCAATTGTTGTTGTTGGAAATAAAACAGATCGTACATCTGTTCGTGAAGTTGAAGAACAAAATGTCCAAACAATGCTCAATGAACTTGGTCCATTACATTGTCGTTTTGCTGAATGTACAGCACTTGATCGAGCATCAATTATTGATATATTTCTTAAATTACTTAGTCTTGTACAATTATCAGCAGCAAGACAATTAAGTCCTATATTAAGACGAAAAGTTAGTGAACGACTTAAGAAAAAAGAATTTGAAGATAAAAGTGACAAAGGTATAAGCCGTAGTCGAAGTCTTATACGACGAACATCTATGAAAAAAAAACCAACAGCATCCGGTGGTGATAAAAATTCACCTGAAACACCTGATTGTTTAGTTTCTTAAATAAATTTTTATCTTATATTCACAGTTTTGTTTTGTTTTCTTTTTTCTTTCATATATATACATATATATGCCTTTATATTTCAACCTCTAATTTCCTTTTATGTCTTTTTTTTCTGCAATAAAGAGAATTGTCAAACATGGATTAAGAAAAAAAAGATGATCTGTTTTTTTATTTATTTATTGAATTATAAAGAATATTTTATTTAAACAGAAATATTATTTGTTCTTGCCCATGATCGCATTACTTTAATCATTTGATCTCCTACAGTAAAGAAGAAATTAAAAACATTACATCAATCTTATTTTTTTACCTTGTGGATGTTTTGTATTTCGTAATAATGCTAAAATATCGCGTAGTGTATCTCTTGATTCTTTACCAGCAACTATTTGTTGAAAAGTACCAGCACAAGCACCTAATTTACCTTCCCAATATACAGAACTAGGATCTACACGTTCAAGAATATCAAAGGCTCGTGCAGCATAAAAAAAACATCCATGCTAAAATTATTATTTGTGCATTTTTTTTTAAATGAAAATTTTGCTTTTTTTTACTTTATAACAATCATTTGCAATTAATTGAAGTAGTGAAAATGATTCATTTGATTGTTCTAATTTGATATACAATTCCCATGCTAGACGTGCTTTATTATTATATATGTAACAGCGTGCTAACCATGTTAAATAAATATGATCATTTTTAATTTTTTCATTATTTATAAGAAGAAATGCCTATTTAAATTTTAAAAAAGAAATTATAATAACTTTTTTTTTCTCATTTACTTCTTCAGCTTCGACCCATTTCTCTTCATGAGCTTTGGCTTGTGCATAATTAAAATTAAATATATCGTCATTAGAAAAATAAGTCTAATGAAAAAAAAAAATGAAATTACTTTTTTTTTTCACTTAAACTAACTTTTATTGAAGTTAAATAAACTAAAACGTCATAAAAACGTTTATGTAGAAAATGACAAGCTGCCATACTTTGTCGACCTGGAATTGTATCTAAATTATATTGTAAATCATGAATTATTAATCCAAAGAAAAATCTAATCTTCTTATATATTGCTTCATATTAATTTCACACTTGAAAAGTTTCTACTAACCACATTCATTTGCTGAACTACCAATTGTTTGAAAATAGGATTCAGCTTTTTTAATATGTTCATGCTAAAACAAAATATAATAGTAATGATTATAATTTTTTTCGCAATAGAAATAGAATACTGAATTATGTTCTTGTCCATAAGCAGCATTAACAACACCTTGTAATATATATTCAATTGATTGAGATGGTTCAATATCTTTCATTAGATTGTATGCTTGTTCAATTTGATCTAAAGTAGGTTAGACTTGTTAGTCCGTAAGTTATTTGTATTTGATTATACCTTGTTTAAGATAATAAATAACTAAATTGAAACGTGCTTCAGGTATAACATCAATCAATTGTGTTAATACTTGAAGTGCACCTTCACCATTTTCAAAAACAACCTTTTATTTTTATTAAAATAAATTCGCTAAGTTAATATAAAAAATTAATCTTACCATATTATGACGAAACAATTCTTTTGCATAATTAAATGATGTATCAATTTTATTAAGAAATTGTTTAAGATCATTCTAAATATTTAAATTTTTATTTAATATATATTTATTTTTTTTCAGATTTTACGTCAGCTTTTTTTCCATTATGTAATCTATATTGATTACATGCTTGAATATTAATAGCTGTTGCTGATTCAGGATATTTTTTAAAGTAACCTTCAAGTAATTCTTGTGATATATCATAATAATCTAATTTATAATAACAAAGTGCTACATAAACATTCAATGCTACATAATCTCTAAAGAATAATAATGAAATATTATGAAATAGAAAAAACAATAACATACCGATTTTCAATTAAATAACGTTTATAGATATCAAGTGCTTCTTGATATTGATTTTTCATATAATTCATACTAGCAAGACACATTTGATCTTGAATAGTATCTTGTAATTGACGATGTAAATTTGAAAATTTTTCTTCATCATTTTGTTTATGTGAAACGTGAAATAAAACTCGTGTTTGTAAAGACGATTTTGGACCTTTTAATGCTGTGTGTTCAGCTTCATCGTATTTACCCAACATAAAATAACAACAAGCTAAATAGATGTAGATTTGACTATTTCGTGAATCTTTTTGCAAAAGATCTTCATACACCTAATCAGTCAAAGAAGAAAATAATAAGAGAATATTTCCAGACGATATACTTACATCACTTGCACGTTGATAATCACCGGCATGGAATGCAGCAAATGCTAACCAAAGTTCAAGATCTTGTATTGCTGTGCCATTCTCACGACTAAACTATAAAAGATTAAAAAAAATGTATAATAGTATACATATATATATATAAATAAATAAGTACTTCGAGAAAAGCAATTGCACCGGTATAATCACGTTGAATAATAAAATCTTCAAGTTCATTTGTTTTCTTTTTACTTTTATCTTGAGTAGATGTACTTGTTTTTTTCTTTGGATCTTCTACAGCTTTTGTACGTGAAAGTATCTATTTCAAAAGATATAAAGAAATTTTCATTTTTAATTCAATCAATATTGACATACCATGTATATAATATCTGAATAAAATGAATCTATGATTTTCTTTATACCATAGATAAAGAATTTGTCTATGCAACACCTCTAGATCCTTTGTTATTACCTTTGATAGGTGTCGCATACAATATATTAAATTATAAAATATTTTTCTTAATAAAAAATGTAACAATTTAAGATGACAATGTTGCGGAGAAATTTTAACTTGCATTCTTGATTAATATCATTGTTTTACTGTTAATTAACAATACATTTTCAGATAAAATCGTTTGTACAATAAATTTAATTACATATAAATACGTGAAGATCTTATTTGAATATATGTCATATCATAAAGATCCATAATGCATTTTAGATTGAAGAAAATTTGTTTTTCAAAGATATAGATTATTCTCGTATGCTTAAAATTTAGTACCTTGAATTTTTAAATATAAAAAATAATTTTAGTCTTGAAAAATTTGCTTGATCATAGTTTTTGATCAACAAAAAACCATCTTAAGGGTGTGATTCTAAGATGAATTTAACATCCGCATCGTAGAAACTAAATAAACTTGAACCAATAATTCAGTACGATTTTTCTAATAACAGTTCATAATTAATATTAACTCCGTCGCTTTTCTTTTGATTTATGTTAGTTGTTCACAATTTTTTTCTCCGATATGAAATAATTCACGACCTTCACAATTTTGAGAAATATACTTTATGAGGGAAAATGACCATTTTTCAGGAAATAAAAAAAGGTCTTTCTAAACTTTCTGACAAATCGTATTATTTGAACTTTCGACATAGTTTAGTCGCAATTTGTATGTAAAATGAAAGGCTCATAGATCTGATTTATACATAGATATTTGAGATATTTTTTTATCTTTTTTATCGAAAATAAACGAATTTTTACATTTAAATACTTAAGACACATCGGCATCTCAGTCTTCCTATAAATACTGATCTTGGTGATATTTGTAAAAAAATGAGTAAAACTATATACGAAAGAAGTTTTGTATTTCTTTGATTTTGATATATCTGTTATCAATGCATAATGTTAAATTTTATATTTCATTCTTTCTATATTATTGCATGTCTTAAAATCAATAAGAGTCAAAAATCAGATGAACACATGTGAATAATTCTTCTTGAAAGAAGAAATATCATTCTCATTAATCTAAGGTAGAAAGATATAGATTGAAAAGAGATGGGTGTGGTGTGGGTCTGAAATGGATAGAATATTCTTACAGCCATCCACACCTACACCCACACCCTCAAGATGATCACCCAATAGATCTCAGATTGGAAGTCCCCGCATCGAAACATCTGTAAAAATGTGTTTTACATAAAACTGGTTTTCTATGTTCTTTTGACCTTTCATCCACACTCACCCACCCCTAACAATGGTTACCCAAGAGACCTCAGATTCGATGTCTACGCATCGAAATATCTCTAGATATGTTATTTGTAAAAAATCAGCTTTCGGTGTTTTTTTGACCCTGTGGACACACAAACAACCAAAGAAACAAACACTTTATATTTACTGGACTCTCCTCTACGAGAAAGAGAAAGAAAACGTGTGTATTTAAGTATAACACGAGCGAAAACAAATATATTGTATTCAAAATGGCGACTGGTTCGGATGAGAAAAACGTTCTTAATAAAGTAATAAAAATTAAGATTAATTAAGAATTATTACAAAAAACTTATTTTAGGTAAAGTTTGGTTTGAAATTGGAAAGCGAATTAATTAAGAATGATGTTCCATGTGACAATCAATCTGGAAAAGTTATGAAAACGCTATCGGATGATACTGATAAGTATTCAAAGAACTTATATAATTCAAGATTTAAAAAGTGTAAGCAAACCGTATTCTTTATTAACTACATAAACTACTCAGTAATTTCTTTAGTATGTAACGAAAACAATAGTGATGATGGTGTTTATGATAATTCACAAATTAGCAACGAATTAATGAAATACTTGGGAATTGATAATGACAGTGAAACAAAAGCATTTCTTGAAAAAAATCAACAATTGATCTCATTACAATCATATGAAAAATTAATTGAATTAGTAATCAATAAAGAAATGAGCGACGTAATTTGTTCTTTAATTTAATACTTAGAGTGTGGGTGTGGGTATAAGAATTTAGAAAGAAGAGGAGCTACACTCATACCCACACCCTCAAGATGGCAACGTAAACGATGTTAAAACGGCAAAATACTGCGAGAATTAATGCAGTAATACACCGTTTTATTATCATTTCAGGCCGTTTGAGACGCCATTTCTGATGGCCCGAATAATCGTCCTGGGTATGCCGCAATGGAGTTGTATACGCGTCAGGCGCTTATTATTAAATACATTCATGAATCAACATTAAAAACCATAAGCAGTAGGCATCGATGCATCCAATTGTTCTTCATCAAGTAAAACAAATCATTTTTGATTTTCACATAAAAAAAAATTTTTTTAGAATCGCCTCTGACAAAGATTATTATGATCAATTCAAGAACGATGTTAATAAAATACAGAATGATACTGTAGAAACAGCTGTTCAACGAAATGAAAAACTTGAGAAAGTAAATTTATTTGAGTCAAAAAAAAGTAATAAAAAATAATGTTTCTTAGGAAGAACAAAACAAATATTTATGAAGAATGCATAAAGATATCCCCAAGGACAATGATTCCTGAAGCGGCATTCTGTGAATTTCCGTCTGAAAACCGCAGAAAAAAGTTCGTTTCGAAGTCGAATTGTTCAACTTGGGCAATACTGTTTTTTGATGAAAAACAAAACAGTTTGAAACATATTTCAAATTTTTTTACTCAACTCAATTTGAATATTACTTTCCTTTTTAAAATGTATTTTATTAATAAAGGATTGAGAATATCAAAAAGATTTGTTTTTTATTTGTCTATCCTTGAAAAAGTAGTGATATGACTCTCTTCTATACCTTTAATTTATGTGTTATTCAGCTGCTGTAATTTTTTCCTGATACATTCTGTTAGACCTTTTCTTTTCTTGTTTCTTCCGTATTCAACACTAGTTTTTTCTCTCCTTCTTCGTGATGATTCACGCATTTTCTGTTCTCTTTTTTTTCTCATTATTACTTTTATTACTTTTTTTCATTTTTGTTATTATCTTGCACTGTTAGGATCATATCATCGCAGTTTTGTAAGCACAAATAAAAACATATTTACTTTCGCTCGAATATTATAATTTTTTATATTGATACTTGAATATGATAATTTTTCATGTTAATATTGATACTTGAATATGACAATCTATTATGTTTCCAAATCGATGATTTCATTACTGTCGAATTCGAATACAGAATATTGTGTTTATTTACGTCTTTGTGCAATTATTTCACTTCAATAAAAACGGAAGTAGGCATAGTATATAATAACTGTATTAACTTTGAATTCGTAATATAAATATGGCATTCTTACGAATTCTATGTCTTCTTGTTATAAGTAACATACATCATGTGAAGGTTGTCACTGGTATATGATGAAATCGATAGGACCTTTATAATCTTACACATGCTCTTTTTCATTGTCGTCAATAGGAAAATTAGGTGTAACTGCTGTGAAGGATTATCACACGGCCGAATTTGGCATCGATTATATCGGTTGCCGTGATTGGACAAATCCAAAAGGTATGGATTGTAATCCTTATCAAGGTGATACAAATTGCGATACGGAGCTGCCAATGCTGTGTATTCGAGTGGATCACAGTCCTCGCCCTCCATATATTATTTATGGCAACGGTGCTGCTATGCCAGCTGCCAATTATTATGGGTGGAGCGGAGGTCATGTGTCTACTACCCTGCCAGTTAAGGCAGCTCGCTTTAGGAATCGTGCTGAAGCAAACAGATTCTGCGCTGAAGCACTAGGTCAAGAGTGGGAAGTTGCCGGAATATGGGGTGCTCAACCCCATTGGATTCCCGGTATGAATGGAACCAAATACGCGGGTACTGAATGGACAGCAAACAAGGATAAACTCCTTGGTGGAGGATGGAGTTTCTATACTTACGGTAATGTGCGTAATGATACTCGATTTTGGATTCAGGGTCCACTTGATCAATCATCAACATGTTGGGAACAATAATTCAGTAAAGGATGTTTCGCTATATGGATGTAAACACGTGTGATTTTTCTTGAATGAAGGATTCTAATAAAAATGAGCGCTATAAAGTAGCGTATTTGAGAAGTAAAAGTTGTGCTGGGCAACCTGTTTGGCGACAAAAAATGTATTGAAAGTTATTGGTAGATTCTTGAAGGTGTGGGTGTGGGTATGGGCGAGATTGTGGGTGTGGGATAGCAACAACACTTACAACTGCACCCACCTACGTTCACTCCCATACTTTCACCCACATCCGCACTTCGTATTGACGGGGCTGTTGTTGTAACAGTTGAATTAGATGCAGCTGAACTAGAGACTGAGCTAAAGTCTTCTTTCGGTTTTTGTGCGCCCATATTAATGTGAGCTGTAACTTGCCGATGATTGTGGATTTGCAATTGAGTGTGATGGTTAGAGCGACAACAGAGATTACACTATCGATTTATATAGGCAACGATTCGCTTCTTCTCGATTTTTTTGCGACGCACAATGTTTGTATTATTTTGTTGACATAAAAAAGGGAATCTCGCCACTTAGTCATTATTAAGAGCACACTATGGTGAAAAATAACATAGAGAGACAGAGAAAAATTAATCAAATCCGAACAAACAAAAACACAAAGAAGCCAAGTAAGCATTTTAATTGATCATTTTTCTTTCCAACTTTGTCATATTTATATCTGCGCAATTATTTCAATGTGTCACGACGTATATGAAATTTTCAGTTAATTTCATTTTTTTTCGTTCTTTCTTTGCCATTCATCATCGTGTTATTTCATCAACGAGATTTACGATAAATATATATTAATCCTTCTACTAACACCGGATCAGTCAACTAGGAAGATTAGATTTTGTACTCACGGAAATAAGATTGAAATAGAGCAGTTTTATTCCACAAATTTTAATATTAGTGAATGGAGAAACTGAAGCAAATCATACAGAAATCTGGCATTAAAATAAATATATATCAGTATAATCGTCCTTATGATAAATGTAATTTAATAAAACAACCATTATCAACAGTATTTGGATTAAATTGTGTATCCTATATGGATGTCTTGGTTAAAATTTATTCAGAAGGATTCGTTACACTATAAATAATTTGAGGTACGTCATAAAATTAATGGACACATCCTATCTCACATTAACAATAGATTCTATACATGTGTTGTTTTGCTTATATTCATAGACTATGCCTTTTATCACTCTTAGCCTAAGTGCAAAAATAAAAAGCCATTATCGAGAGTAGGCCTTATAGACATGACCGACAGGGCATCACAGACGTGGCTGATACGGCGAGTGTGGGTGTGTATCTTCTCTCAGCTCACACCCACTCACACCTCCGATCCGATCCGGTCTAGTATGAGCTTTTTGGACTGGTTCCACCTATGGAACGAAGAAAGAGAATCTCGCTGTCTAAAATGTATATATAAATATGTGTAGACTATTCTGTGCAGCCGAAAAATATCTGATGAAGAAATGCAGTGCATTTCGAAAGCTAACTTTTTCTTTTGAATAAATAAAAGGTGACATATTTTTCAGTATGAGTCATCTGACGGTTACTTTTATTTTATGTAAAGTAACCAAGTTAAAACAGAAAAAAGGAAAAGAAAACGAAATCGAACATTTGTATTAATTCTGTAAAAAATAAAATATACCACATTTTTTTTAAGATAAATATTTGTTGTCTTTCCTGTATAGTCTTTCATTAATATTTTAAACGTAATTAAAATGGTACTTGCAAATCTAGTTGTCTATCTACTGGATAAATACTTGAGTGATTATATCGAAAATTTAGATACAAAAAAACTTAAAATTGATTTATGGAATGGTGAGTATACTCAAAGAAAATTTTCATCGTTTGATTTCATACTAAAATCATTAATTATCCATAGGAAATGTTGTTCTTGAAAATCTATATCTAAAATCCAACGCACTGGTAATTTTATTTTATAGGCTATAACTCAAAAATAATTTTTTTATTTTAATTTCCAGGCGGATTTAAATCTTCCTGTCACTATATCAATTGGATATTTACGTATGTATTATCTTGTGTAATTTTATTCAAAAAAATAATTAATATTCTTCTTCAGAAAAATTAATACTTCAAATTCCATGGACAAATTTATATACACATTCAACAAAAGTAACAATCGATGGACTTTTTGTACTAGTTATACCAAAAACTGGTTCGTTGATTTGTTATCTTTTAGTATATTTACACGTCGAGTAAATATTTTTAGAAGTCGAATATGATGCCCAAAGAGATGCAAAAGAAAAACATGAAGCTAAAATGAAAGAAGTTCGAAAAGTTGAAAAACTTCGAAAAGAAAAAGAAGTTGAAAGTAATATAAAAATAAATTAAAATTATTCATTTAATTGAATATATAAATAGAAAATGCCAAAGGAAATGATAAAAATAACGATACTTTACTTGAACGTATGCAACTTCAAATTATTCGAAATTTGGAATTATCAATTCGAAATATTCATATTGTTTATGAAGATAAATCAACTAAACCAAATCATCCATTTTCATTTGGAATAACTCTTAATTATATATCACTTCATGTAATATACATACATTATATTTATTGATTTTATTTCATGTATATATTGAATCTCATTTTAAAGACAACAACACCAGATTGGAAATCGGCTATACTCAAAGAAGATACATCATTGATTCATAAAGTAAGATATTAATCAAAAATCTTTTATTCTCACAAATTTTGATGAATCATAAAATGTTCGTGCGTTGAATTCATATGCAAGACAGAAAGAAGAAAAGATTATTTCTTCTGAATGATAAGGAAAGCGTAAAATCTATGTAGCTCTTTTTCGACTATGAGACTGAAAGGATTAATATAATATATCATATTTCATATAGAGATAAGTCTACCGATCACTGTATTAAGTTAAAGTTATTTAAATATATGATAATAAAAACGAATAATTATGTTTAGCTTGGTGAATTAAGTGCTTTATCAATTTATTGGAATACAAATGCTAAATCTCGAACAGATTTAACAAGAGATGATGCCATCGTAAGTTCATTTATTTATGTCTCGTTTATATTTCTCTTTGTATTTTAAACTATAGAATAGTTTAAAAGAAAAAATAGCTATTGATAATCAACACGCACCATCTGATATCTCATACAGTATGATTTTATTTTAATATGTTATTATCCAATAGAATATAATTTTAGTTCTTCGTCCACTTAATGTCAAAGCACGACTTGCATTAGCAATGAAACCACGTGAAGAAGACTTTAAACGACCTATGTTTGATATTAAAGTTGATTTAGATGAAATCAGTCTTAATATGAATCGTGATCAAGTAAAAAGTCTTTAACAAAAAAAACACACATAAATTCTTATTGAAATTTTTTTCTAGTATTCGGATTTACTTGATCTTCTTGAATTTCTAGGTTATCTTCGTGTTCAATCCAAATATATAAAATATCATGTGAAAAAAGAATTAGTAGAAAAGAAAACATTAAGAAAGTAAAAAAGAATTTTGCTTTGATTTATTTGAAGAAAAATTTATTTTCATATTTAGTTGGAAATTTGCTTATGAAGCAATTGTTAATGAAGAAATTCGACCAAGATTTGATTGTTATAAATGGGAAAATATAAAAGCACATTTAAAACGTTGCAGAGAATATCGTACATTACATTATCAAAAATTAATAGGGAAACTAACCCAGGAACAAAAAACTCGTGCAGAAGTGAAAAAATTTTATTATTGAATCTAAATTTAAAACATTTTGATTATTTTTATTTTAATTAAGGAATTAGAAAAAAAACTTGATGTTTTTAATTTAACATATATTCGTCGAAGTGCAGAAATTGAAGCTCGAAAAAAGGAAGAACAAGAACCTAAAACTTGGCGGAGAAATGTATCAAAATGGTGGAACAGAAATCAACCAAAAGATCATCCAGGTTTTTTTTATCTTCATATATATTTCTTTAATTAATATGATCCCTTTCGATTTGTATCTATTCAGAACTTAATTTAGAAAAAGACATGTCACCAGAAGAGAAGAAAAAATTATATGACGCTATTGGTTATGAAGGAGAAGATACTTCAACGTCAACTTATCCAGAAGAAGTTTGTTTTAAAAATAAATCAAAATTCTTTATTTATAATTATTCTATATGTTTTTAGTATGTTGATATTGATTTAGCAATTCGATTAAATATACTTAATGTTAATATTTGGTCTAAAATTAACGAACATGATACTCAGTATGGTTATCTATAAAAAAATGTATTACAACTATTATATTATTTATTATAGATTTCAAGTTATTGCTCGTGGTGTTATACCTGATACTAGTTTAATATTCAAACGACGACCAGCTAACAATGCTCTTGCGTATGTTCTTTGTTTATTTATGACAGCGTCCAAACTTTGATTATTATTCTTATTGTATAGTATATATGTTGATTTGGGCTCATTTCAAGTATTTGGTATTGCAACAAATTCCAGTCAATCCGAATTATTAAACGATAGTCGACCTGTACTTGTACGTCCATCAGCATTATCATTAACTAATCAACAAAAATTCTTACAAGTAGAATTTGAAACAAATCCATTAGATAAAAAATCTGATTATCGTGTTAAAGTTGTTTCACAATCATTAGAAATAAAATATAATGCTGTAAGAATAAAATTTCTATTTAAAATAAACAAAAAACTTCTAATTTGTTTAGCCAACAATTAATAAATTAGTAGCATGTTTTGAATCCAATGCTTATCGAAATTTACAAGGGTATGAAAAAAATAATTTTTAAGAAATTTTATATTCAATTCGTATTTTGTTTTTAATTTAGTGTTAAACAAGTCGCATATTCAACTTATGCAGATGTTAAACATCGTTCATATATATTAATGAAACATAATATCGAAAAAATCAAAGTTTTAGATATTTATATTGATATTCAATCATCTTATTTTCTTTTACCAGCAAATGGAGTTTACCAAGAGTAAAAGAATGAATTTCCTTTTTCTTTCTGTCCATGAAACAATTGTATTCATTTTAGTAATGCTGCAACAATATGTATGGATTTAGGTCATTTGACATTAAAACGAGGAACAAAATCAAATGATAATGGAGAAGAATTCGTTCCAGCTAAAAAAGCAAAAGTACGTATTAAAATATTTATCTGAAATGCTTATCTTTTTTATCTATTATAGGATATTAAAGATGCTCGAGAAAAATCATATACACAATTTAAATTGAAACTTGAAGATATTCAATTAATTTACGCAAATCGAAGTAAAATAATATTTAAATTAAATCAATTGATAATATTGAGTATTTTTTGTTTGAGTATTTAAGATGAAAGTTGGGAAAGTGCTCGTAAAGAAAAAAATACACGTATACATTTGATTCAACCAATGGAACTTGAATTAGATGTTGATAAATGTATTTATAATGATGATGCTGTGTTACCTGCGTAAGTCTTCTTTTTTCTAGATAAAATTTCTAATTAATATTCTCTTGTTACTATTAGTTGGAAAGTTGCTGGAAATATTCCTAGTGTAGATTTAGGTTTATCAGATACACGCTTATTTCGAATAATGCAGCATATTCAATCAATTCCACTTCCGAAATCGAAAACTAGCGCAATTGTCCAAGCACCAGTCGATGTCGAAGTTTGTTCAATATAAATTTTAGTTTAGAAATCAATGTTTTATGAATTTCAGTCAGTATCTGCACAATTGTTAGTTATTAATACGGAAGAAACATTAGAGGCAGTTGAAGAAATAACATCCGTAAAAAAAACTAAAGAAAAGAAGAAAAAGGAATTTAAAGGACAATTAACACAATTAGAAGCTATGTTTACACTTGATAAAGTAAAAGAAGATCGATGTTATTTAATTATTTAAATAATCTTTTTTTGTTTTCTGTAAAGATTGATTTGCATATTGATAAAGCTGCAAATGAGATTAATGATAAGGATAATGATGAACCATTTCTTTGTTTAACACTTGAATCTATAAATGCTAATACAAAAATAAAAACATTTGATATGGAACTTAATGCATCATTAGCTAATTTCATTGTTTATCATCAACAATTTATTGGTAAAGATAATCAACCATTACGTTTATTATCAGCTCAATTAGATATACAAAATACAATGAAAAAACAGAAATTAGTTAGTTTAAAATTTCTACATACTTCACAAAAAAATCCGTTATTTTCATCTTCAACTTATAATGAAATTGAGAATAAAGCGGATGTTCATTTTAGTAAACTTGTTGTCACATTACAATTAGAAGTACTTTTATCCATATTCAAATTTCAAGATTCATTAATGAAAAAATTACCGAAGGATATAACAGACAATCAAATAAAAGAGCCACCAAAAGAAGAAGTAAAAGCTATTGAAAATAATGAAAAAACAGAAAAGCGTGTTAAGAAAAATGGTAAGATTTTTGTTATTAAGATAAAAGTGATGAAACAAGAAAATATTATTTTGATTCAATATAGAGAAAAAGATTTACAGCATTTTTTCATATATATAAAGTTTATTGACTCGAAAAATTTAAAACTACAAAGAGACAGAAAATTAACTAATGGTGGGCAAAAATGAATCGGATTATTTATCTATTTTTGAAAATCTGTACGATATTGATAAAACAATGTCGATATGTTCTAATAGTAATTGTTGTCGCGAATTATTTGTAGTTTTACGTTAAAAATCTGCATATGTTTGTCTTCTACGAAAAATACTATCTGAATAACTATTTCGCTAAATGCGAACAACTTAAGAAAAAAATTTTATTAAAAAGTATTGCTCCCATATTGCTCTACTTGATTGACAATAATGTAGAACTTCTTAAAAATTTTCGACACAGTAAAATTCTGTGTGTTAAACCAATAACTCTTATTGCAATTGTATTTTACAAAGACACATTGGTAGCCATTAAAAATAAATATTCGATCAGATCAACCTTATGATAATCGTTCACCTGTCATTTGTTGTCTGATCGAGTTTTCCAAAAGCTCCTTTTTTAAACTTGTGTTCTTCAATTTAACTCTAATTACTATTTTGAATTATCAAATACTTAGTTTTCAAACTAATCAGATCTTTCTACTTCTTGAAAATACTATGAGGATATT
This sequence comes from Adineta steineri, assembly GCA_905250115.1. NCBI lineage: Eukaryota > Metazoa > Rotifera > Eurotatoria > Adinetida > Adinetidae > Adineta > Adineta steineri. The sequence continues at coordinate 37,629 of CAJNOI010000356.1, read as the reverse complement.
GGTTTTTTGTCTGGCATACGTAATGCAATTATTGTAAATACCGTATTTTAGTTATTCTATTCAGCTTAGTATATAATACATTCGCAAGGAATTGATTCAGCACCTATTTTTTTCGAGTTAAACAACCCAAACTCCTTGTATTTATTGACTTAATAATCATTGTTTAGATACTCCGGCAACAACTTCACTTAAAATAAATGCTGATCTAGAAGAATTTCGAATAATTCTTGCATCAAAACAAGCACGATTATTTGACATTCAAGTTCAAGGTTTAAAAAAGCATACTTTCTTTAAATCTAACTTGAATATTTCACTTTAATTTAGGTATCAAAGCTAATGTATCAAAATCATCAGAAAAGACATTAGCTAATTTAATTCTATCAGATCTATGCGTTTTTGATCCGTATGAAGGAGCACGATATCGAAAAGTATGACAAAAATGATAATTTGTTATTTTAAAATGTTTTTACTCTTATTTCTCAAGATTGTTTCTCAACAAGGCGATGATAAAGATTTACTTCGTGTTGATTTATCCTTATTTAATTATCCAGTGGAATATAAAAAATCTCTTGATATTTATGACTGTGATGTAAAAGTTGAATTTGCTAAAGCCAATATTGTCTTTCTGTTCAAACATATCGATGTACTTTTAGTGAGTAATTTTCAAAAATAACATTATCGTATACTTTCTATTTTACTTCATTTTTCTAAAGGGTTTTCTTCAAACACTAAATATAACTAAATCAGCACTTGATTTAGCATCAACACAAGCAGATGCTGCCTATGAACAAGTACTAAAATTACAAGAACAAGCATTTAAAGTTCATCTCGATATAACATTTAATGCTCCAAATATAATTATCCCAACAAATTCATATTCTGATGAAGCTTTATTATTTGATTTGGGTAGATTAACATTATTAACACGTTTTTATGATGATCCAGAACGTTCACTTGTTGAACAACAAAGTGTTCGATTAGAAAATGTTCTTGCTAGTCGTGTTAAACTTAATCATGATAATAATATTCTTGGTGAAATTATTTTACTTGAATGTGCGGAATTAAATATATTAATTAATCGTTTACTTTATCCTGAAAAAGTTAAACATGAACCAGGAGTTTCAATTAAAGTTGAATGGGACTTAGTTCATGTATGTTTTTATGATTTTATTTTTTTAAATATAAATTGAAATTTTTTGTTCTAATAGTTTCGATTAGCTAAAGGTGATTATTCATGTGTTATGAAAGTCTTAATGGAAAATTTTACAGAAAATATTCGTGATCAAATACCTGAAACTGCACAACTTGAACAATATCATTATAGACAAGAAGAACAAGAAGAAGCAGAAGAAGCTTTAAGAAATGCTGTAATTAAAAGACAACAAGGTTCGAAATAAAATATATATATTGATTGGAAAAAAACAACACTTCTCTCTTTCTAGATGCGCATGGTGGTGAAGTTTTACAAACAGTTAAAATTCGAGCAGAAATTAAGAAACTAGCATTGACACTTTACTTGGGAGAATCAAATTTGGTAAGAGAAATATTCACAATTGTTTATAAACCTTTAGATTTCACCTCTTAATTATAACGAAATTCGAAAGTTACAGGTTTAAATATTTTTGGTAGATTGTTCGTCGTGCACCACGTGATGAATCTTATAAATTAGCTAATGTTCAAATACAATTATTAGAAGCATTATTTCGTCACCAAACTGATTCAAGTTATAAAGCAATGGTACGTGTTAAAAATTTTCTAGTTGATGATTTACGTAAAACAAATAAAGCAACAAGTGTAACACGTATGATGGATAGACATTTTACAGTTGATCCAAATGCTCAAATGGTTATTGCATCATTTGAATTTAAACCAAAATCTCCAACAAACTCAATGGCACTTCGACAATGTAAATAAATAAAATAAAAAAATTTATTTTTTATTTTTTATTTTTGAAATTAATAGTGAGTGCTCAACTTGAAAGTTTTTATATATGTATCAATCTGGATTATTTAATGACATTACAAGATTTTTTTATATCTGGTTTACCAACTGGTAGTACTAAAACAAGATCTCGTACATCCGCAATGGCATCTGAAAAAGAAATTTCAACTAAACCTACTCCAACTGATAATGATAATAATCGATTAAAAGTAGATCCAACACCAAGTCGACCTTCAGTTACATTAAAAAATTCAGCATCATCATCAAAACGTATTTTTGTTTCTTTTATTTTACACCTAGTATTATTTTTTTTCTTTGTAGCTTCTGCACCTGAACCACCAAGTTCATCTAATGCTGATTCACAGATAGAAACACGAATTGATGTGATTGTCAAAAATCCGGAAATTATTTTACTTGAAGATCAACATAATTCAAATTCGAATTGTCTCGTACTGGACGTATGTTTATAAATTGAATGAAAACAAAAAAGAAAAAATTATATTCTATTTTTTTGTAGTTAGCTTTACAGATGCGTATGATTATTGTTGGTGAAGATTCAAAAATATATATTTGGTTAAAAGATTTAACAGTTTACAGTTCAAATTTTGCAGAATTAAGAGATTCAAAAAATGCTGGTTCAAAAATAAAATATCGCGTAAATAAAATAAGAAAATATTTTATTTAATCTTATTGTTTTCTTATTTAATAAGATTTTACAGCTAGCTAAAGCTGATGTTATTGTAATTATGGATAATCATCAACAAAAAATTAATGTACGAATATCAGATATTATTGTTAGTATTGCACCTGCAGCAGTTAAAACATTAATTGGTGTTACAAGTTCATTAGGAACACTTCAAGTAAATAAATAAATCACGAGAATAATAATTTATATTTATATCTGATTTTTATTAGGCAAATGCTGTAGAAGAAAAAGAAAAAGTTAATTCAAAATCATTATTTACTCCAAAAACATTTAAAGATTCAGGTCTTTGGTATATAAAAGGTTTTTATTAAATCATTTTGTATATGAATTGATCTATTAAAATTTATTTTAATAATAGAATATGAAGAAAAACAAGCTAAACTTGAATCAACTGATATATTAGAAACTGTTAAAGAAGAAGAAGATAAAACGATAGAAAAAGAAGAAAAAATTGAAGCACAAACCGTTTTAATACAACAGGTAGCAAATTCTTTTAATATAAAAGAAAATTCATTTTTTTCGTTTAGTTAATTTTAACACTGGAGACAATTCAAATTAAATTGGAAGTTGGTTTAGGTTCAGTAACAAAATCCGTTGTCGCAATGTGTTTATCAAATTTAATAGCTGATGTTAAAAATTGGTCAACAGATGTATGTGATTAATAGAATTTTCTTTTCTAGTTCCTTTTCTTTTATCGAAATTTTAGTTAAGTCTTTCGTCAACTGTTAGTATTGAAGCTGCATTATTTAATGAACGGATGCTTGCTTGGGAACCACTCATTGAACCAACAATTGATGCAAGTGGATCTGTTCTTTCACCTTGGTGTATCACATGTTCAATTGTACCTGTAAGTCTTTCGAATGAATTATCTTCTATGATTATTATGCCTCACTAGAGAGCCCTACAACACACGCCCTAGACAGTTATATTTTAATATAAGTTTATTTTACACAAAGAACTTGACCTAATTAATAGATTCAAATTTTGATTATCGATATTCGTTTTAATTTGTGAGCAAAAGGATGAAAAAACAAAGCAGGTAAAAAGTCTCTATAATGTATGTTATCGTTGTATTTGGTGATAAATACCAAACTAACACTAACTAATATATATCTAATCAACTAATTATTGAATAAAAATAAACTTGTTATATATTTAAGGTATTGTCATTAATTGAAAAAAGTGGATCGGCAGTATCAAATGAACAAGAACGAAAAGAGGGTGTACCATCAATAAATTCTAAGCAAATTATATTCATACGTGCCGATCAATTACTTAATTTAACAATAACAAAAACAGGTTTTGATTTAGTTCAACGTTTATCAGTTTTATTCAATGATGTTTATAATAAACGATTACCATTTACTGAAGATAATGATCAGCCAATGTTATCATTATTTAATGGAACTGGACGAGAAATATTCATTGATAATTTAGATGGTCTTGAAGTAAGTTTTTTAAAAATGAAGAAAAAAAAAATAACATTCTTTTCATTGTTTTATTTTAAAGTTTGCTGAAAATATGACACTCACATCAAAAGCTTTAAAACCAGATGGTTTCGTTCCATTGGTTGTAGCAAATGATCGTCAATCAACAGCAAGACTTTCTGTTATTGAAGAACAAGATTTTAAACGACGACAAGAATTTGGCATTAAAGTAAATAAAATTTAAAAAAAATCTATGCATATTTTCAATTCAAATAGCTTGATAAAAATTACTAGTAAATACTTGGAAATTGAATCTTTAAATAACTAAAAGTATAGATTTAATATTGTTTCTGTAAATATGATAACGCTTCAAATTGTCTAATTCTATGAAGAATCGTCTACTCTATTATTCTTTGCAATTGAAATAAGACTATTTTCCAGTATCTTGAATGTTGAAAACTTATATTTATTTAATTTTCTTAGATTGGAGATGTTGTTGAAACTGTTACTATCAATCGAACATGGAAACGTGTTTATGAATTAGGTCCATCACCAAATCCAAATTGGCCAGTTCAAATGCTTTGTGATACACAATTACGAAATGATCGTCGATGTGTTATTCTTAGTTCAATTGTTAAAGTTTATAATAATACAACAATGCCATTAATTATTTTAAATATTGATTCAGTTGATCCAAAAAAATATCATCGAATGGCAAAAATTGATATCAACGATGAATATTATGTACCGATTGATTTACTTTATACACATTCAAATTCACCAATATTTATTTCTACTGATGAGTAAGGTTAATTGAAGAGAGGAAAAAAAAATAAATTCATATTAATTTTATTTAATTATAGAAATGAACATAATGGTGAAATCTATGATTTTTTTTCATTTGATTGGGAAAAAGAATTTTTATCGGAAAAAAAATTAAAATTAAAAACTGGAAAGGAAGCAAATTTTATTGTATGAATATTAGTTTTTAAGAATATATGTACATATATATATTTCTATTTGTCATTTATAGATTTTTAAAGAAATAACAAATTCTTATTCAGAAAATACCGATCAGCTTCATCATGCAAGCTTTAGTCTTTATATTCATCCAGCTCTTCATTTAACTAATCTTTTACCAGTCGATATTCAATGTTCAATTGATGTAAATCAAAGATTTTATTTATTTAAATAGGATTATAGAAATATTAAACTATAGAGATTTATCTGTTAAATAAGTTCGCAAAAGTATTAGTATTTGCATTCTATAACTTCTTTAGCAATTGATTTATCTCGAGCTATCTCAGTTAAAAACTTATAAGCATTTCGCCCGACTACCGTTTGTTAAATTTCCAATGTATACTCACACTGTGTATCGAATTTAGTTTTCATCCTAATTCTCTCAAAGATATAATACGAGTTTATAATCATTGTTAGATTTCTATGAAAAATAATATGTATCTATTCTCGTATTTTAGAATGCTGAACGAATAAATTTAAAACCAAGTGACTTAAATCTAATTACATCTGGCAATAAACAATCTATATTAAGACTTATTGTACATGATTTTCTTTTTCTTTTTTCGGTAAATTAATCTTGTTTTTCTCGATTATTTAGATTCCATCATACAATAATATAAAATGGATATCTGATTCAGTTGATTTAAATGTTGAAGGAAAAGGTGATCATAATGAACATCTTGTCATACTTCATAATTCTAATAATCATCAACAAATATTAGTAAGAAAATAAATTTCAATTTTCTATTGAATAAAGATTTAACTATGTAGAAAATGGTATTACGTGTTGATACATTCCATGAATCATATCGTTTACTATTCTATTCACCATTTTGGATTCTTAATCGTACGGAATTACAACTTGAATTTCAAGTAAGATACTTTACATTTTATATAAAACTTTTATTCTTATTGTTTTTTTTAGATTGAAAATAATCGTGCATTCATTGAAGTTGCTCAAACACCATTTTTAGTTTGTCCAGATAAATTTGGAAGTGATGCAAACAAAAAAGTAATCATCATTTATCAAAGAAAATCAGAAAAAAAACTTAACTATTTTAAATAGGGACAGATTCGTCTTTATAGTACCCAACAAGGAGATAATACAAAAAACTGGTCTAAGAAATTTTCACTTGATGTTATTAAAAGTACTGGTATGGCATCATGTAAAGTTACAAATGATCGAACTTATATGGTAAATAGAAATATAAACAAAACAATTTTCATTTAAATTTTATTTTTCTAGGTTTGTGTGGATATTGCAACATGTTCATTTGGTTTAACAAAAATTGTTACATTATCACCATCAGTCGTTATTATTAATAAATCTACAGTATGTTTAGAAAATCATTCTTTTTTGTTCATTACGTAAACAAAAATAATTTATTTAGATGGAAATTGAAGTAATTGACACAGTATCAGATAGAGAACAAGTTAAATGGCGACCACTTAATCCTGAACAAGTAAATCATTAATTTTTGTTGTTGATAAATTTCCTATTATGTATGAATATTATTAAGATAATTCCATTTTGGCCATATGATATAAAAAAGGGTGTAATGCGTGTTCGATATACACATAATCGTGTTACATCAAGTCCATTTATGATGAATCAAAAACATCGAACACTTTTACGTATGGATGATGAAGAACGTCCAGCAATATATGTTGAAGTCACAGCAACTGATTTTGATGGTGTTCGAGTGATTTTTGGTGATTATAAAATTGGTGATGCACCACTTCTTCTTGTCAACTGTTTGAGAAAAGATCCAATATCATTTTGTCAAGTTGATGATGTGTAAGTTATTAAAGTCTTTTTTTTGTGTAAATGATATTTCATGTTTTTTTTTGAATATATTAGACGTACGCAAGTTTTACCACCACTGAATTATGTTTATTATACATGGTCAGATCCATTGAAACCAAGAGAATTAGTTATCTCATGTGGTTCAAAGAAAAAAACTGTGGAATTAACTGTAAGAAAAATTCTTCTAATGAATATTTTATAAAATCAATTCGATAGTCTCCATCTTAATGAATCATAGCATTTGTTTGTTTAATTGCTCAAAATAATATATATGAATGAGATGAGGTCATATTTATTCAATCAAACATTGAATAAAACAAATGTAGATTAATTTTCATGAATCATGTGATTTTATTAATAACTATTTTATTCATGAGTTCCATACAATCGCTCTAGTCTAATGGTTATCATGTTTGTTAAGTACTGTGTTCGAATCTAGATACAATCGAATTGTTAATTCGAACAATGTATTATTGATATTTTCTATTCGTTTTGTACAAAAATAAAAATACTTTTTCCTTTAGTAATGATTGTTTAATTAACATAAAACTAATCTTTTAGCCTCAATGTGGTTTTCTTGGACAAGATGGTGATCATAATGTTAGCTATACAACATTTGTTGATGGTGTTCAAACTGTATTACTTTTTTCGGATGATACCAAAGTCATTGAAGCTACTTCTGGAGTAAATATTTGATTTTTAATATAACTTAATCTATTTTATTTTTGATCAATTAATTTAGATGCCATCATTAGCAGAATCAATGGGTCAACGTGTTCAAATTGGTATTCATGATATTGGTTTATCAATTGTAAATGATGTAACTCGAGAAGAAATGCTATATATAAGTTTAAATAAATCTAAAGTTGTTTGGACAGAAACAAGAAGATCACGTGTTCGACCATTATCACATGATATGAATATACATTTAGAAGAACTCTATAGAACTCATCTTGAACAACGTGAAGCTAATCCAGATGATAAAGAACTTTTGAAAAATAAATATCATATGGAACAATTTCGTGAAATATCATTTCATGGTGATACAGCCGAATTAGTTAATTCTAAAAGTCAAAGAAAAATAGCTAAACGACAAGCATTAGATGGTCTTTGGATTGAATATGCATGGTCAGTTACAAATGCTTCATTACGTATAAAAATAAATCGTGTACAAATTGATAATCAACTTGATTATACAATGTTTCCTGTTGTTCTTTATCCAATAATATCAAAAGCAACAGGAACGGATCTTGCAGAAAAACCATTTATTGAATTAAGTGTTTATGAATCGAAAACAAGTCGATCAAATGTCATGCAATTTAAATATTTTAAATTACTTATTCAAGAATTTGCTGTTAAAATTGATCAAGGTTTAATTGTTGCTATTTTAGCATTTTTACGTGAAGAAAAAGCTTGTTATTTCAATTTTCCTTTTTTATTTATAATAGAAAATATCTTTTTCGTTTCAAATAGAGTGCAACAGCACCAACAATAAATATGGATACGGATTTAGAACAAATACAAAAACCACTTGATGCTATTATCAAAGCATTAACTGATAGTCCAACAGGCGAAACAGAAATGTATTTTGATAAAATACATTTATCACCACTCAAAGTATATTTAAATCATTTATTATTATATTTAAAATAATAATCCCTTTCATTTAGATTCATGTTAGTTTTTCAATGCATGGATCAAAATCAAGTCAAGTATTATTAGCTGAATATCCATTAGTTGCATTTTTATTACAAACATTAAATGTTGCAGAAGTACAAGATATTATTTTACGGTAAGATTTATCTATAAAAGAAAAATAATAAGTTCATTTGTATATGTTGTTTTTCTTATGTATAGTTTGGGTTACTATGAACGAACACATGATCGATATACAATAACAAAATTATCGAATGAAGTTTCATCTCATTATCAAAATCAATTTATGAAACAACTTCATGTACTTGTTCTTGGTCTTGATGTACTTGGAAATCCATTTGGTGTTATTCGCGGTCTTGCTGAAGGTGTTGAATCATTTTTTTATGAGCCATATAGAGTAAGAAATTAAATGATATATATGCAGATAAATATGGATTTTTATCTTTTAGGGTGCAATTGAAGGTCCAGTGGAATTTGCTGAAGGTGTAGCAACAGGTGTTCGAACATTAGTTGGTTCAGCTGTTGGTGGTGCTGCTGGTGCATTTTCAAAAATAACTGGTGTACTTGGAAAAGGTTTAGCTACATTAACATTTGATGAGGATTATAAAATTTCACGTATAAGACGAAAACAACCAACAACTCATAGAACTACTGATATTGCTATTGGGGGAAAAAATGTTGTTATGGTATGATGAGAAGATATGTTTGATTAGAGTTTTTAATTGTTTGTTTTTTTTGTAAAGGGTTTTGTTAATGGTGTAACAGGTGTTGTTATAAAACCAGTTTCAGGTGCTAAAGAAGGTGGTGCATCAGGATTTGTTAAAGGTTTAGGAAAAGGTTTTATTGGTCTTGTTACAAAACCAACAGGTGGAGTTGTTGATTTTGCAAGTACTTCATTAGATCTAATAAAACGGTAAAGAATAAATAAATTAATTAATTTTATTTTTTATTATATTAAAATTATTTAGAACTGCTCAACAAGAAGAAGTTGTACGACGTGTTCGTTATCCACGTCATGTTGGCCATGATGGTCTTGTTCGACCATATATTTGTCATGAAGCAATGGGATTTTTTATTTTAAATGTAATTATTTAATTTATATTTTATTCTAATAAATTTTCTTTTTGAAATATATTTTTAGAAATTAAAAAATGGGAAATATGCTAAAACAGATACGTATGTTGCACATATAACTTGTTCAGACAATCCACCCTCTTGGTTATTAGCTACGTCAAAGTAAAAACGTTTCGATTAATTATTTTATTAAAATAAATTTCGAAAAATTTTAGACGTTTATTATTTATAACTGAAATATCATTTCTTGGTTTATATGAAATTGATTGGCGAATTGAATATGAAGATTTAAGAGAAGAACCAGTTGTGAAGTCTTATTCAAATCGAATACAAATTCTTACAAAAGTAATTCGTTAAAAAAATTAAAAGATAAAATATTCTATTTATTTATTATTTAAGGAATCAAAGAAAACTGGAACATTAAGGTCAACTCGCTCATATGGTAAAATGGTTATATATCGAAATATATCTGAAGCTCGAGTAGAATAAATTTGTTTTATTAAAAATTTTATTATTTATTTTTGTTTTTTTTAGTATATTGTTGATAGAATTACTAATGCAATGCATACCATTGGTCTTTAAACAATTCTATTTTATTTTAATGCAGCACATTTCTCTCTATTATATGCGTTTTCAATAACTGCATAATCTAGCAATGTTTATCGAAATTCTTATCTAAACATACTCAATGACATAATTATGTAGTTTTTCTTTTTGATATAATTAATTTGAGCTTTATGAGAACATTTAAATATATTTCATATCAAAAACATTTACTCATGTATAAGTAGAATTTGAGTGTGGGTGTGAGTCTGGATATTAGATAAAGATATTATCCACACCCTCAAATTAGTTTAAATTGACTGTAGTCACATGCTCTAGTTTTGGATGGTCATGAGAAAAAAGTCATAGCTTTCTCATAAATTTTCTTCGCTTGAAATAATTTAAAGATTCATTGATGTTCGTCAAATTAACTCAACAATCTTGGCGTTTGAATCTTTTACGCATGTCCAGACTAATCAGAGACCATATTGTGCGTTATAATACAATAGGTATGTTAACGGATGAATCATCCGAGGCACATATCCATCAGATAACTGTTCTAAGATAGAAAACGTAAGTCGCAGTCGATAGGAAACGATGGTCAAATAGTTAAAACGTTTGATGAGTTTTTTCTAAAATTGTTTGATGTCCTTTCTCTAATTCTTATTCTATTTCGGTGTGAATTCTAGGAAGGACATTAGAATGGATTAAATTAGCCATAAAACATGCATCACTACAACCATCACCAATATATTTTCTTTCACTAATAAATGAAATTCTTGAAAGAATTTCATTTTAATCATTTGATTTTATTGAAAATACTCTTCAATTATGTAAACATGCATTTGAAATAGAAAACATTTTTCAAGAACTTTTCTTTACTCTCTAATAACCCTTATCTTGAACTAATGTAAAATAGAAATTTTTATGATGATTTAACATTAAAACAAATAAAAAATGTTTGATGAATAAGTAATTGTATTAATTCTGACATTTAAAAATGATAATAATCATAATGATATTATTAAATGTATTGAACAGGTTCTGTTATTATCTATTCCATTAATTTATCAATCAAATAAATATTTTCAGAAAAAAATTTAATTCAAACATTACCAGATGGTTTTGATATTTATTTAACAATCCGTTGATTTAAAACAAAAAATATTTCAAGCATAAAGAATTTTAAATGTTAAATCAATGAATCAAATAGTTCAAATAACCACGTATAGTTTAAGAATTGTACTAAATCGAAGATAATCTCGTCGAACATCCCAATACATCCAGGCAGTCGCCTTAACAAGAAACTCAAAAAAAAGAATAACAACGTGTTTATTTAACCATAACATGAAGCAAACTTATTGAATTCAAAACCCAGGTCAATGATTCCTGAAGCAGTATTCCATGAATCATCGGTTACGGTCATCGGATCCATTCGAGGGGAATACTGCTCCCATGAAACCTTAGGAATATCACGGAACCGACCGTTTCCATGCTGGATTGTTTGACCTGGGAAATGGCGTCTGGATCAGATGAGGCGAAAGTTACGAATAAAGTAATAAAAATTAAAAATTATTTAAAAAAATTTATTTCAGTTAAAGTTTGGTATAAAATTAGAAACGAAATTAATCAAGAATGATGTTGCAGGTGAAAATCTGGAAAAGTCTTGAAAAATCTTGCAAAAGATACGAATAATCATTCAGAGAAATTGTATAAGTCAAGATTTAAACAGTGTAAGCAAATCGTATCCTATATTAAGTACATAAAGTACCCAGTAATCTTTTTTAGTATGTACGGATAACAATACTGTTGATGATGATGAGGATGACAGTCTTCAAATCGATAAAAAATTAAGAAACTATGGTTCGCTTAATAATGATGCTGAATCGCAAAATTCTCTCGAACAACATCATGAATTAATTTCAATGCCTTCATATGATAAACTAATTGAATTGGCCATCAATAAAGAGATGAATGACGTAATTTGTTCTTTAATTTAATACTTAGAGTGTGGGTGTGGGTATAAGAATTTAAAAAGAAGGGCAGCTACACTCAT
>CAJNOI010000356.1:0-22011 GCA_905250115.1 Adineta steineri | reverse complement strand
AATAATTTGTTTTCTCATAAATAAATTGGAAATTCTTATTTCTTTTCGTTTTCTAATAGACAGAGCTATATTCAAATAGATATATATTGAGGGTGTGGGTATGAGTATAAGTGTATCATAACTATCTCATCCACACCTACCCAAAAAATATTTGTGTATCATATCTAAATTTAACACAGAGCAAGATTACTTTCTAGTATGCCAACTATGAGCATGTTATTGATAATACACTGAAAAAAACGAATTACGATAATTATTCATTTTATGCAATAAAAGGAAACTTAATAATTGTCGGAACAATTTAATCATCAAATAGCTATGATTATTCGTATACATTCAATTTCAGAGTATGGTTGTAAATGTCTCACTTTTAACATAATTGACATCCACATCCACAACGTCACTGTGAGATGAGTTGAATTATATTTCATTTCTACATACTTCAGCTGTCACAGTTACTCAGTGAAAGAGGGTTTTATTTTAGATTTAACAAGTTTTGCAAAACAGAAAAATAGATTTAAAAACATGTTGTCTGAATTATTTCTTACAAATGAAAATGCAGTCTTTTCATGTGTATTTAATTAATGTAATTGTAAGTTTAATTGTACTAATGTTTCGTCATCTACACCTTATAATCTCAAATATTCGAGAAAGCTTTTAAATTGGTCTGTAACAAATTTCCAAGTGAACCCAAAATAATCACAAACACCGTTCCATAAACGTTTTATCATGTTTAAGTCAGCTTCAACAGGTATAGGTTTATCTAACATTTTATCAACAATAGCTTTCCATAGATTTGTTCGTGTCTCTTCTCGTAATGGTTTAATTTGTTCAGCAAAACGACCGCCTTCCAGTGCTGTACTACATACAACTTGTGAAAAATGATATGGATGAAGAAAATTTACATTTTCTTCCTGAAGATACCACGCTGACATTGGTTCATCTTGCTCACAATGACCAACAAATAGAATAGCCGGTATCTTTTCTTGTAGCAAAGTTTTATAAAATAGATAGTGATTCTTTTCGAATGCATCATCAACACGACCTTTCTTTATCACAAACAGAACACAGTTGAAACCTCGTTTATTCTGTTTAATAAATGTAATAAGTTTCTTCAATGCTTCTTTTTGTATGACTTTTCCTTTTGAACCTTCATTCAGTCCAATTGTATCAATCAATTCGTAGGGTTGATCATTATGCATTACGTGGTAAGAATCAAAACTAAATGTGCAGCCGACTGCAGCGTCACTGACATTAGCTTTTTTCTCATCAGCTAACAAATTGACAACGCTACTTTTACCCACACCAGTTTGTCCTATAATCAAAATACGATTGACGAAACCTTTCTTTTGTATTTGAGTGGCGAATCGATCCATTATAAAAGACCGTCCGAGGTATGTATCTAGGATAATTTGAGATGATGTTTCTTCAGGCATCCCTAGTTCTTCAGCAATTTGTCGAAGAAATAATTTCGCATCTTCCGATTGGAAATTTATTCTGTGCTTCTAAAAAAAACAGACAATCTGTTACAGTGTATATCGTAACTTATAGAAAAAGATGTTAATGTGGAAGCTGAATAGTAGTTCGTTTATTTAAGAATAGCACGCGAGTATTTATAGGACAAGAAATGGTTATTTGGATTATTCCCATTTCTTGTAATACAATATAATCTAGGAAAAATACTTAAGTGATGTCCTTTCATGCATCACTTGGAAATTTCAATATAAGTTAAAAGAACAGACAAAGAACGAATTAAGATAAAGAAAGGAAAATACCAGATGGAAATATATGTGTGAAAGAAAGAGAGAAAATAATATCAGATCATATGTGAAAAAATAGCGAACAACTAATTTATATGTTCGCTTACAATAGAAATAGTTTAAAATTGAAGCAAAATAATTATCATCTGTACAATGTACTAAAAATTACAAGCTTACGTATTGAATTAATATCTAGTACCAACTTCTGTTGTAAAAATAGCTTCTTATCATAATTTTTTTCTGTCAATTTGAAAAGAAGAAAAGGTTCATAGCTTATTGTTACGGAGTCAACCTTCATTCTATTCCATCCCTCGTTTTCTTCTTCTTCTTCCTCCCTGGATCGATCTTTCTCGATTCTTTTCTTTTTCTTGACATGTACTAATATCCACTAGTACTTTCTTTTTCTTTGTTGTCATCTCGATGTCTCTCTCTCCTCTCTTTCATTTATATATATATGTGTGTACATGCGCTGGTCAGATCAGTCTATTTTGGCGCAAGGACACGGACTGTTCTCTCTACTCCATATCTTCTCTTTTCTTTTTTCCTTGTTGTTCACTATGATCTTGTTGAAATAAACTATTGAAACGATAAATCATTTCTAGCTGATTTCAATTCTTAATACTTATGTTATAAACTGTTTAATTTGTAGTTAAAATTGAATTGAATTGTCGATATCTAGATTTATTTTTAGATTTTTGTGGCAAATAACAGCAGTTGTTCTAATGGTCTTTGCAAAAACGTTTTGTGAAAAATTATCTGAACCGGCCGTATTATTTAGTCATGTATTTGATGAAAACAGTGAAGGACAAGTGTTCTTTGATTCAGTTTTGGCACGTTTTGAGTATTTCGATGAAGCAAATCGAGTTAACGTGAGCAAGACATTCTCCAGCGATGTGGAATTCATTACTCAATGTGTAATGGGTAGTCTATCATCATCCGAATTGCTAAAAATACTTTCAAATCGCATTGATTCGTACCTATATATTTATCGTCGTATTGAAGAATATGTAGTGATGATAAAACGAACATCATATTGGACACGGAAATTTGACAACAATCTTAAACAACTGAAAGAAACATTGTTTCAATTATTATCTGAAATATTTATCAAAAATAAAGGTTTACAACCGAATCTTTCTACGAAAGAGAAAGCTCAATTGAAAAACTTAAATATTATTGAACATTTGACATTGATAACAAAAATTGATAAACAAACAATAGATATGTTCTTTATGCTAAGTAAATTATCATTTCAATCATCAATTTTAACAGATGATTGCTTACAATGGCAACGGATTATATCAAATATACAACATTTCGCAGTTTCTTTACAAGAATTTATTTCCAAGTATATAGAATACCAATTAGCATTTCAGCAATTCCCATTTGATCTGCCAGGATTTATTGAACTTATTAGTAGAAATCCTATATCCAGAAATTCCAAAGAATCACCATTTATCATTTTCATACGTCTTTGCAAAACATTAAAATTGGACACAGAAGATTTTTTCGAACAATATCGACCACTATTTGAAAATAATGTTAGACAACAATTTTACACATTTCAATATATTAGTGATTTTTTTAATTTGGTCGGTCGTCATGATCATATCTTTGGCACTTATTTTTCAATTTATGCTGCAAATGTAGATCTCGATGATTTGTGGAATATGTTTATTCGAATATCTACCAACAGCGAACTAAATGCAATTATTCAAAAACATCTTAGTGCCAAACTTACTATTCGTACTATGATTACAACAAAGAATAATTTTCTACGCTATACAAAAACTGCTAGTGAATGTATTACATTGATCAAGGATGAATATCGTCCGCGTTTTCTAAAAATATATGAGAAAATATTCGATGCATTTATAACTAAACAAATGAATGATGAACAATATTATTATAAATTCTCCTGGTTAGATTTTAAAAATTTTTTATGTATTGGTCTTGAAATGTCAACAACACATGAAATACAACAACCATCTTGTTTACTTCTCATTCGACGTTTATTATTTCAAAATAATATTCGAACATTGAATATAGCCGAAAAAATTCAAAATTTATTTAAAAGATTAGATGATTTCGATCAAAATCTATGTCAAATGAATGATCCAACATATATTATTCAGGATGAATGGCTGCAAGATTATTTATTATATATACCAGATGATTTTTTATATAAATTTCATGGAAATATCTATCAATCCTTATGTGATACTCACGAATATCATCGTTGGACAATTTATATTTGGAAACGGTTAATACATTTGAGTATTCTTAAATCAAAAAATGAAAATGGAAATGAAATACTTTTGAAATTAAATGGATGGCTACAAGAAGTTAAACACAGTACCTTCGATAATAATGATATTTTAACAAATATTTTAGTTACTAATGTATTTGAATTAATTATTGTTCGATATATAAAATCTGTATTATCCCTTCCAAATATTGAATTTATAATTAATTATGTTATTCATATTCGACAAAAACAATCATATCTAATCGATGTAAAACAAGTTGATGAATTTATTCGTAATGGACAACAATCTATTGAACAAATTTTATTATTACAAGGTTAGTTTCATTTTCGAAAATTTAATTCTTCTCCATTTTTATGTTTTTTAAGGTAGTTGTTCAAAATATCGTGATCTATTAAATTCGTCAATCGTACATTCTTTTCTTCCACATACAGATTTTAAAAAAATAATAACAAAAGTTAATCCACAATATTTTAAATTTCCAATAATTTCATCTCAAATTGAATCAATAATGTCATCTATACCAAAAGATATTAAGATTACAGAATTTGATTCGAAAGAAGAATATTTTCAATATTTTATCAAACAAATAAATGAATGGATTCAATGGTTTAATAAATTTTTATTAATATCGTTATATGTAATTGAATGGTTAAGAAATTGGAAAGTTGATGGAGCTGATCAATTATTTACTGATATACATACAATAAAAGATAATTCGTCTGTTACACTTATTCAAATGAAAATGATCGTTGAAAGAACATTAAAAATTCTTCGACCTTTTAAAGATCTGCGACGACTTTATCATTTATTTAATTGTTTAACATCATTTCAATTAGTTAATGCAGGCGCATTAAACAATCAAATTGATTCTACAAATTATATTCGAGAATTAAAACGATTTCAACCTAATAATACATTTACAGTATTAGCAAAGATGTCTTCGGAAAATATATTTTTAATTAATGATCGACAAAATGTTCAATGGTGCATTGCTAGTGAAAGATCTCCTTGTAATATTCAAATTCGATATCAAACAATTGAATTACAAGATGAAAATCGAATATTATTTGATAAAGAAATAATTCCAATCGAGCAATATGTTCTACAAGGAGAATTTAAAACACACCGATTTGGTCAATTAATAATTAAGATTAATAATGAACAATCACGTTCTCCGCGTACAGTTTGGTATCGAATAAGTTTAACTCCATTATCAACTTGTCATCTTTTTCATGGAATATTTAATATGTTCTATCAATCATATTATCAACAATCAATAGAAATAATTAAAGAAGAACAAATAAGTCAATTACTTGATAAAGTATTTCAGTTTATTGATAGTGTTTTAAATGGTAGTGTTAGTTTAAGAGATATGACTAATCTTAAAACTGTATTTTGCGATAAAAATATTCATATACGAGAAGAAGTTAAAAAACTTTTTACTAATCGTTCTTCTGAACATGGAGCTATGAATAAACAACGAACAACGACAACAACAACAACAACAACAACAACAACAACGACAAATATTCCTACTGATAAAGAAATTGAACAAGTCTGTGAATGGCTTCAAATTTATCAATATTATAGCCATATTAATATTATTATTAATTGTATTGAAAAATTTGATATATTACCAATTGATACTAATGATCAATTAATTGGTCATTTAAAACATTTAAGTGATGAAAATTGTTCATTAAAACAAATAACACAGACTTATAATATTTTAAAACAACAATTTCAAAATCTTTCAAATCAACATTTACAATTAATTAAAACAGCACTTCAATGTTCATCTGTTATTGAAATAATGAAAAAGTCTGATTTATATTCATTTCATGGAAGTCTAAGATTTCAAGAACTACGAGATAATTTAACAACACAATTTCAACTTCAAGAACGTAATAATATGATTCTTAATTCATGGATTATTGCTTATGCATTATGTGAACCATTTGTTCTTAAAGCAAAAAATTTCGATGACTTTGTTGATCGCATTGCTCGTTTATCAAATTTTGAAGAAAATTCTTTAAAACATCTGCAAAGTAAAACTATATTTTATATATAAAAAAAATAAATAAATTTTATATTTATAGTTGTTAATGAAAATATACAAATTGTGAATATGTGGCTATCAACTGAAGAAACATCAGTATTAGATAATGCACTTATAACAATGGAACATCTTTATAAAACTGGTACAATTAAAATATGTCTTAGACGTTTGATGAATGAACAGTCTTATTTCGAAATTGGATATTCAATTAAAAAGATACAAAATGATGATAATGATCAACAAGAAATGCTTAAATTTACATTATCAATGAGTGATATTGATGATCATAAACGTCAATTAACATTTTGTAATGTTGATTTACAAGAAAATATATTTTATAAAAAAATCTTATTAAATGAACAATTAAAATTATTAAAAATTCTACAAAATATTTATACTAAACTTGTTCAATTAGAAATGGCTGGTCACCCAGAATATCAACTTCGAGAAGAAAATTATGAAATACATGATCGAACTGGTAAAAGAAAACTTACATTTTACACATGTCTAGAAATAAATGAATTCATATTTTAATTCTAGGTGAAATTAATAATATACTTTCAAATCTTCGAAATGATCAACATATTCGAGAAGATCTATTAAAACGTGCTGTTAAAACTCGTACAGATAATTTAGAATTAATTTATCGTGCATTAGGAACAACATATGATATGTGGATTAATAATTTAGAACGATATAGATATGATAATCGTTTATTAAATTTATTTTCAAATCGTCAAATAATGATTCTTATTATTTTATTAACAACATCAACAACACAAAATCAAATAAAATGTCATTTTTTAGAGAAATTATCATTATCAAAAGATATTCATAATCATAAAGAAAAAGAATTAAAACTAACTATTCAATGTTTAATACATTATTTACGTTCATTAAAAATTTATAACTGTGATTTATCAATAATTAATATATTAAATCTTTATGAAACATATAAAATTGAATCAAATGCAAATGCTGATACAGGCCTTAAGAAATTATCACAATTCCTATCGAAATTATTTAATAATAATAATAATAATAACAATGATTTATTTCAAAATAATATTTTAATCAATGAAAATCAGCAATATCTTGTAACATTAGATACAATGAGAAATCCATCAGAAAATCTTTCATTTGATCACAATCTTGATATGAATACATGTTGTATTTTATTAAATCTTTTTAATGATCGATTACCATCTGCTTATCAAATATTATGGTGTTCAATTGCTACTGAAGATGATATTCGATTATTTTTTTTACGTATAAAAACATTTCGTTCTTTAACATTTGTTATACTCGATATTGATAAAATGCATCATCGTCTTAGAGAAATTTTATTAAATGAACAAGATGCATTAACAAAACTTGAACAAGGTCATGGACCGGTTTATTATTTTTCTAGAGAATTAACAACAAATCGAAAAGGTTTAAGACCATATCATATTTCACCAAGATTTCGTGATCCTCATCATATATATACACAATTAGTTCGATTATTTCAACAAAATAATTGGATACAACCGCAAATTCAAATTATTTATGGACTAGCCGGTATTGGTAAGTTTGATTTGCTTTAGAAAAAAATTTTACTTTTATTTTTCATTTTTTATTAGGAAAAACTCATCGAATTAATAAGAAATATAAAGATGAAGATACATTTTGTTTTAGTATCAATGATACATTAAATTTATCATTATTAATTAATTCATTTCTTACATATGATTCAAGAATAAATAATAATAATAATAATAATCCATCAGTTTCTTTTAATATTTCAATACATGCACCATTCGAAGAATTAAATCGTGCATTTCTATCATTATTTATTTGTGGATCATTAACTGATACAAATACTGGTCTAACATTTTCTTTACCAGAAAATCAACAATGGAAATTTTTTATCGAAATTCCTCATACAAATAAATATCAGATGACTATTAAAGAAAATTTTTATCGAATTTTACCTATTTTATCAATTATATCTCCAGATAGTTTAGAAGAAATTACTAATGAAAATTATCAATTATTTATTGGAGAAGAAGAAGAAGTTGTTGCTCGATTTCTTAAAGCTTATGAAAATGGAACTATTAATCAAATATTAACAGTAACATCAACTAATATTGAAAAACCAGTTGACTTTGAAACATTAACAAATTGTAATGAATGTCTTCGTTATATTTATAATTGTATAACTGAATATGCGCCGGAATTACCAAGAAATAAAATTTCCGAAGTATCTTTTACAAAATTTTTATATCGTCGTATAAAATTTTTTCTCGGGCATTTTTATCGATATAATATGACAGTTCCAAATCTTGGCTCATTCGCAATGAAACAAATGATAGATGAAGCAAAATCACTTTCACAAATAGATTTTCAAACAAATAATTATCCTCGTACATATCTTGTTTATGATCCGAATTTTTCGTTACATTTATTGCATGATGATTGGAATAACGTATCACCTGAATTAAAACAATTATTTAATAATCAAAATCCTACGAATAGAGAAGAATTCCAATCTAAAGATTATTTTATTAAATGTTTATCGTGGTTAATCGATATAAAATATAATGATTTTGAACAAATTATGAATGAAACAAAATTTATTTTAACTGAAAATTTTGCTTATAAATTATTTCATATTCATGAACGTAAATTAACGAAATTATCTTTAGTTATTGAAGGTGATACAGGTGTTGGAAAAACATTTCTTCTCAAATTCTATTCATTATTATTAAATTCTAATATAATCAATGCTCCAATTGATAATAATATGATTCCACGTATACGTGAACGTACTAGTTTATGGTTATTAAATACTATCATATCTGGTATTTTAGTTGATGAAATTAATTTATTAAACATATTCCTAAATCGAGTAAAACCAAAACTTATGGGATTTATTAATGATGATGAAATAGATACAGAAGTTACACAACTCTATCTTCCTCATATTCAACATATTAATATTGAAGATACATTTAATGAAGGTTTAATAAATATTCAACCACAACCACTTACTTCAATTCCAATAGCACTACAAATTCAACCAAAAACAGAATTAATTGATCCTCTTTTATTAGAACATATTCGAAATTCATTAAAAAATCATGAATATAATAATGATATCATGCAATATTTATGGGAAACAATTTTAACTATTGCCAGTGAAAATGCAATGAATATAGCTCAAAAATTAACTCATGCATTACATGAATATATCAAATCACAATTAATTAATTTTCCATTGATTGAACCTAGTTTTCATCTTCAACAATTACTTAATAATTCCTATTCATCATCTGTACGAATAGCAATTGAAATTTTTAATGAATATATACTTCATAGTGAAATGAAACCATTATTTTATCGTTTATTATTGCATCCAGGTGTAACTGAAGAACAACTTGAACAATTTATGTTACCTATTTGTCAATTAGCACGTAAATTATCTAATGTTGAATTAGTTGTATTCTTTGATGAAGTTAATACGGCGTCATGTCTTGGACTTTTTAAAGAAATGTTTATGGATCGAACATTACATGGAAACGAATTACCAAAAAATATATTTTTTACTGGAGCTATTAATCCATATATTGTATCTAATGATGACAATATTGCTCATAGACGAGATTTTCTTGTACATCAATTACCACAAGCATTAGAAAGTTTAAAAGTATCTTATGGACCATTAGAACAAACATCATTGAAAACTTATATTGAAAAGAAAATTCTTATGTTGCATGGAAATTCCAAACATAAACAACAAATAGAAATGCCATTAGAAAAATATGCACAAGCAATTTTATCTGAATCAATTCTTAATGCACAAGATTTTTGTGAGCAATATCTCGGTAGATATTTAATATTATTTAAGAAGAAACAAACATCTTTTTTTTGTTTTAGGAAGAAATTCAGTTTCACAACGAGAAATTCAACGATGTTTTAATTTAATTGATTTTTTTTGGAAAATGCGATTTGATGATGAAATAGATAATAATAATGATGATCAATATCAATACCAACCAAATCCTATACGATGTATTGCATTAGCATTAGCATTGATCTATTATTTTCGACTTCCAACAAAAGAAGATAATGAACAACGGAATGATAAAAAATCACCATCACGTGAGCAACTTGCTACATTACTTTCTCAAACAATACCAGATTTTGCTGACATTGTTGAAAATGAATTAGAAAAATTTGTCAATACAGATAATTTTGTTATTCCACACGGTGTTGCTATTAATCAAGCTGTATGTTTTATATTATAAAATATTTTTTCTTTTATATTTTTTTTTAATACTTTAAAGATACGTGAACATATATTTTCAATTGTTGTCAGTATTGTCACACGAACACCATTATGTATAATTGGTGCACCAGGTTAGTAAAAAAAATCTTTCTTTTTCAATTCAATTTTTACTTCTTTAAAAGGTCAATCAAAAACATTATCATTTCAAATTGTTTTACAAAATCTTCAAGGTTCACAATTATCAACAAAATCATTTTGTAAACGTTTACCAGCTATTGATCCATTCTTTTGTCTTGGATCAAAATATAGCCGATCAGAAGATATTGCATATATATTTGAACGTGCTATCAAACGTGAACAACAATATCAACAAAATCGAATGAACACACGATGTGTATGTAGAATTCTTGTTTTTTCAATTCAGATTATTTTCTATTTATGATATTATTTTGATATTATAAAAGGTTGTTTTCTTGGACGAAGCTTCACTACCTGATGAAAAGAAAATGGTCTTAAAAGTTTTACATCCATATCTAGATGAATGTAAAGTAGCATTTGTTGCTATTGCAAACAAATCATTTGATGCTGCTAATGCAAATCGAATGATTTGTATTTATCGTTCTTTACCATCAAAAGATGATCAAAAAATTTTAGCTTATGGTTGTCTTGGTTTAAAAATAAATGATAATAATACAGGTGTATACGGGCGCCTTCAATCAATTATATATGGTCTTTGTCAAGGATATCGAAGAATATTAAATACAACAAACATTTCTCATATATATCATGATCGTGATTTTATTTATATGTTACGTGAATTACGTTTTGAATTAACATCGACATCAGATGATCAAGACATATCTATTTCTGATATTACACCAACGAGTCTTTTACAAGCATTAGAAAATAATTTTAATGGAATAAATAAAGATGAATTTGAAAATTTAGTTAAAATATTTTTTCAAGCTGTTCAAGAACAAGGTGTTGATTTTCAATTACCAGTAACTCGTCGTAATATTCCAACTATTCTAAATGAATCAATGAAACTTGATTCAATTCGACGTCGTCTTTATGGACGTTATAAATTAATTATTGATGAGTCAGAAGATGAAAGTGCTGTTCGTTTACTATCACAAAGTGGTATTATTAATTTTGATCCAAATCATACAACTGTTTTTTGTATGTCTGATTTTACTGATGATATTAATAATGAATTACGTAATGTGGAGATTTTATCAACAATTAAATTATGTATGGAAACAGGAAAGACAATATTAATGATCAATACAGGACGAATACATGGTTCACTTTATGATGTTTTTAATCAAAATTTTTCTATTATGGCTACTGGTGATATGAGAAAAATATTTTCGAAAGTTGCTATTGGTCCGAAAACAATTGATGTTGTTGTTCATGAAGATTTTCAATGTATTGTACATGTTAAACGAAGTGAATTTAAAGATATTCCACCACCATTTCTTAGTCGTTTTCAGAAATATTCATTAAGTGTTCATGATTTTTATCGAATTCAATATGAACAAACTTCTTTAAATGATCAAAAAATTTTAAAAAATATTGAAGAAAAACTTTATTCATTTATTCAACATTTTGGACAACAATATTTTTATGGTTTAAATGAAAATACATTATATTCATGTTTATTATCATTAATAAAACAAAATGAAAATGATCAAACTTATTATCTTAATATTCATCAATATTTTACACAATTAACAATTAAATCAAAATCATTTATTGAACAAAATTCAAGTGATATTCAACAATGTCTTTTACGTTTAACTCTTTCGAAATTATTACAACTTGTTTCACCTGAATCATTTATACTTAAACTACGAACATTTGAAAATAAATTTGCACAGTTATTATGTATGAATTATTTTCATCAACAAGAACATTTTCATATTGAAAATTTCATTCATAATTTTGTTTCAAATCCATTGAATGATATTCAAAATAATGATTTATTAGCAATAACAACGACGGATATACAATTACCAAAATTAGATCATATTAATATTACACGAAAATTAATGATATTTACACGTACATCATCATATATTATTGGTCTTCATGAACAATCAAACCATGATTTATTTCATAATTTAAATGATAATGAATATACTGATGATATTGCTAATATTGATATACTTAATCTCGTAAGTTATCGTTATATTTGAAAATGTTCATGTAAAATATATATATTTTTTTAGTCTGTTATTGAAAATTCTGTAAAACTAGAAGAAAAATTTCAAGATTATGAAAAAGATGAAAAAAAGAATGTTTTAATAATTGTAGTTAATGCACGAATTAATCAACAACGTTTACATATCCCATATGTTCGACAATTAATCGATAGAACAGATTATTCATATAATACAGTTAATAAAAAACACTATAAATATTTTCTTATACTTGTTCATTCACCTTCACAAGAACTTTATCACCAATCATCATTTCCTGCTATTTTCTTACAAGATTGGGATTTTTACTTTTTTGATAGTTGTGCACCTGGTAATGCTTTTTATCTTCAAAAAATGATACAAATTTTTACATCATCATCACCATCTGAACAACAAGAATCATTTGACAATAGTTTATGTGATTTAAATACATTATTTGATGATTGTTTGTGGGATTTTTGTTCTCGAATACAAATTACTTTACAAGAATTACCTGAAAATATGTTTAAAGATAAATTAGCATATGAATTTTATCAACGAAAAACAAATACATTACGACGTGTTCAATGTTTTAAACAAATTTTTCAACGATCAATTCAATTACAAAAATGTCTTGTTAATATTTATCATAATAATTTATCAAATACAAAAGATTCATCAAAAAAAATCTTTAATTTTATTTATCAAATATCAAAAGATATCCTTTGTGAAAAACGATTTGATGGTCTTGTTGAATCAATTCAATCTGAAACTCGTATATCATTTACAAATTTTGTTTCAAATGTTTTTAAATATCTTATTGACGATTATGGTTTAGATACAATATCAACAATTAAAAATCAATATGATACAATCTTAGAATTAATTGATTATTCAGCATTTTCAATTGATGAAAATAAAGATAGAAATTCTCAAGGAATAATTCAACTTGTTACACATTATGCTTGTATTCCACAAACACCACTTTATCATTTATTTCATCAACGAATCAAATCTTATGCTGATGAAATTAAACTAACATTAATTCTCAAACAAAATGGTTCGATAATTCTAGAAATCATTTTTATAAGAAAATGTTTTTTTTTTCTATATTTAGATAACAATAATATTCTACTTCAAGATTATTATGTTATTCCACCAATTTCTACAGATGAAAATGAAAGTACATTTGAACAATTTCGATATAAATTAATAAAATCAATTTCAAATGATAAAATATTGGTTGAAATAATAAATGAAAATATTCTTCATTCTTATTCAAATGATCTTGTTCGAACATTTTGTACAATTATTGAAACAAATTTTCATAAGAAATTTAATCAATATGAAAAAACAATTGAATTTGTTTCACGTTGGTTATTACTTATCGATGAAAATGATCGACAATCCTTTGAAGATAGTCAATATAAATATATATGGCTTCTTGCACATGTTTATACATCATTTGAATATGATAAAAATAATCTCTTTTCATTATATTCAGCTTATCGAATTCTAGATCGCCTTGATTCAACACAATCATTTAACGATCGTTTATTTCCTAATCATGATACTACACGTTCACAAGTATGTGAAATTTTATTTCGACTTATGTTTGATTATTTATGGGAAAATTTATGTGAATTTTGTTCGAATAACAACACAAATTCTAATGAAATATGGATTAATGCTTATACATTTATTTCAAAATATTATCCATCAGATAAAGTTTTATCATGTACACAACTTATTGAAATTAAAAATCAAATTGAATTCATGAATTTAGCATATCTTATTTTACTTAATGATAATATATCTCAGCCAATAGATCTTGTTACTCATTTATTGAATAATATACATTATGTTCATGTCAATAATAATGGTCCATATGGAAATTTTCAAAAATCAGTTTATTTAAAATTATTACCAAAAATTCTCCAGTCTGTTGAAGAATATTTTGAAAATAAAACTGATAATTATTCAATGTTAATGATTGATTTACAACAATGGATAATTCTTATACTAAAATCATCTACAGAATCATGTAAAGAAGAAATAAGTCAAATTTTCAAAGATTTAAATCAATCATCTTATCGATTATCATTATCTATGAAACAATTTCTGTTCGATGAATTAGCTAATTTATATCTTATTGAATTACGAAAGAATAATCGACAAATACTTGATTGTTGGGATTGTGGTATTAAACTTTTACAATTTATTATCGAATGTATTGAAAATGGTAATCTGATTGAACCCTATCAATTGCCCTATCACCCATCAGTTGTAACTATTGATAATCAACGACAACCATTACTTGATTTCTTCTTTTTTCATATTGAACGATCTATTAATAATGAACCAATTAAATATAATTTTGTTAATAAAATTATTCAATCAGAATTTTCAAATATTAGAAACAGATCTTCAATTATTATTAAAAACATTTTCAAAGAATTAAAAACTTATTTTGTAATACGTTTAACTGCTTTATTATTATGTCAAACTGATATATCTCCTGATAATCAACGAATGATTGATCGTCTTATACTTACAATTATTAATATGTATTTATTAATCGATCAACAAGCAGTTGAACTTAGTCATCATCTTCAAATCTTTCTTTCGACTATTATATCAAAACGATCATGGAATTTTCTTTTTAATTTATTAAAATCCGAATATATACAGCGTTTAAATAGTCAATGGGCAAATACTCTATGCCATCTTTTACAAATAAAAGAATCAATACAACAAAATCCATATCTTCAATTATGTCATAAAATACAATTTACATTATCAACAGATAATACTTCGTCAATATTTCCACATTTACATCAGTTCTATGACCAACTTAAACAAATCATAAATAATTGTGTCAAAGATAATATTAATAAAGAACAACAATGGAAAAATCTTTCAGATTGGATTCAATTAAAACAAAATGAAAATCCACTTACAATTCAATTGATCGAAATTAAAGTAATGTTATTATTAAATATTTATTACGATTATTATTGTACTAATCAATTAGCATCGATTAGTACATTATTATTATTTATTGAAAATACTTTACAACCTTCACCAGAAGAATTACGAGTTTTTCGTGTTTTTTTACAACCTGAACAATATATGATTGGATATCCAAGACAAAATAATGATGAAGATATGAATTCTTTAAATAATTTATTTAAAATTGATTGTAAAGATGAAGATGAATTGTGTATTCGTCATTCACTTGTTAATCTTCTCGCTATGATTCTTATGAGTGGAAAACAAAATTTTCTATGGACGTTTACTTTTGAACCATTAACTTTACAAAACACATTTGGTAAATAATCATATATAAATATATAATATTTAACTTTAATTTCTTCGTAATATTAGGTTTTGGATCAACGACACATCATATAATTCGGACTAATGGTGTACATTATGATTGTGGTTGTATTATTACACAGAATGGAGATTTAATGCAATTTGAAAAAACACATGTTAGTGTATTGAATGTACCGGCTGTTTATGTTGCTTATTTCTCAACATTTGGTGCTTTAGTAAGTTTAATATATTAATATTCCTTATATACATTTAAGTCTTTAGGCTTGGCATATGTTATTATTTGCTGAATCTGTTCAAAACTTACATGGTCCAATATTAGCACCACATGCAATTAATGATAATACAGCTGTACATCGTATTTCAGGTAATAATAATCGAACAAAAGTTTGTCATTTTATTCGTGCAAGATTATTATCAACATTTAATTTTCTATCAATTCGTTCAAATCAAGATGATGCATGTATTATCTTAAACCATTGTTTTGAACAAATGGCTTTTTTAACTATAAATCATCAACAAGATGAAAATGCATGGATTAAACCTATTTTTAATACTATAAATGATGAATTAAAAGCTGAACAAGAGTTTCAAAATCAAGTATTCTATTTTGTTTATCAAAAATTAACAGAATATAAAACGTATATTAATCAACTTAATTTACAATCACAAATACAAACAAACCTTCAAGATTTTATTGATAAAATGCCAATTAATATTCAATTTTTACATTTTAAAACTGAATTACATAATCCTATTCATTCACAACAATCTTTAAAAATATTACGATATGTTCTTGATTCAACTGATTTTTTAAAAATTATGAAATATATTTATGATCTTACTCAATTTTATCTTCTTCTACATCAAACTTTTACTCAATTGATTGAACGAGATGAATTTCATACAATAACATTAAATGAATTATATAATCGAGCTCAAAAACATTCAAATAATCCTTATCATTATAGAAATGATAATAATTATTTATTAATTATTGATAATGGTATTCAAGCTGTTAATACTTATCATGAATTTACTGATGGTCTTATTCGACCAGGTGCTTGTGATCAAATTCAACGTTTTACTAAAATTACACGTGATACACCAGTACACTATTTAGTTACAACAGAAAATCATGATGAAGGAGATATTGTTATGCGTATACTTAGGTATATTTACTTTGCTTTCTTTCTTTTGTGTAACATAATCTAAAAGGAGTGTTGAAGCGTATATGGGTAGAAACTTGTACTCTCCTCCCCCCTCCCCCTAAACGTGGCTGACATAGTTTCATAGACATGACCATCATTGAGCTCATGATATACAAATTATTTTTTTCTGGTATTTCTATAATTTGATTTAATAATATTCATTTTCTATATTCTAGTGTTTTAATTAACTATCACAATAGTCTGTTGAATTTACTTGATAGAGAAGTAAATAGTAATGATAATCATATTGGTGAAACATGGAAAAATCTAGTGAAAAATTTGACTTCGAAAGAAGTTTCAATTTTACAAATTGTTCGTGATAATACTGGTATTATTACATTAACTAATAATGATTGTTTATGTATTGAAGAATTATCTCGTGCTACTCTTATTAATGAAAAGGATGAATATTTTCAACGAGCAGATACTCAACTTAATTTTAATTTTGTTTATCTTCAATCATATATTATTCGAACATATCTTTTACTTTGTCCTATTAATTATCAACATATAATACAAAATTATCAATGTCATATACGACGTACACAAATAACAACAGATAATGAAATATTTGATCTTGATGAAAAATATTCTTCTGTATTAAATTGTGAACAATTAGAAACAGATTGGAATCATTTAAAACAAATGTATTTAGATAAACTTTATCATGGACATAATTTTCTTCGACAAATAATTATGATATTAAAACATCATTCAGATGATTTTTCTCCATTAAATCTTTATGAATTTGTTCGTTCATTAGATAATGATAATCAATTTTATGAACAAATTCAACAATACGAAATAAAAGATTTTCAATTATGTTATATTGATCATATTAGAAAATTATATGCGAATTCAATACATGATTTTCAACATTTATTTACTGATGTATCTCAATTATTACGAACTCCAATTGATCAACAACTTGATAATGAACTTAATCAAATGTTACAAGCAGCAATTATTAGTGTTGATTATGAGGATAATATTGATAAAATAAAATTAACAATTCAAATAATAACTGATCTATTAAATGATCTTCGAATAATTGAATATTTACTTTTAAGACAATGGGCTCATTCATTAAAAGAAACATGTTTTGTACTAGATATTCAAAATTCTATTCTAAATTTTGTACCAGATGAAATCAAATGTGAAAATTATGTTGCACTCAGTATTCATTTAATACGTATGAGAACAATTTTACAAGAACGAATTGTTAATATTGAAGAAAAAGAAACGAAACAATGGAGTGAAAATATCGATATTAATATACATATAGAACAAGTTACACAAACAAATCGTTTTCATGAATTTCTTAACGAATCAATATCAACAAATGAAATATCCGATAATTTAATGAATATAGATGAGAATGATACATGGGCAGATATTTCAAATTATCGAACTGATGATCCAGTTGGAGATATTTTATTTCAAGAAAATGATCTTCAACAACAACAACAATTTGCTCCAAAACAATCGAGTTTAATTGAACAATGTCTAGAATATTCATCTCTTTTTCAATTAAATCTTAAATTAGTTCCATTAACAACATCAACTTTATTTGAAAATATACATAACAAATCTATATTACCCGCAATGCCTTTAAATAAAGCACAAGCATTCACAATTACTCGTCCAGATAAAACATCTACTTTACATTTATGGAAAATTGAAAATCTTTTCGAAAAATTACGTCAAATGTTTGATAAAGAAAAATATGATAAAGATAGATTTGTTACTATCGATCAAGATGAAATTCTTCTCGATTTTATGAATAATAATATTCAATTATTATCCCAAATATCTTTGAAATATTTTATTGTCGAAAAAATTTCATTATTTAAAATTCAATTTGATTTTCATAACAAAATCTTTGAATATTTTTCAACATCCAACAGTAATGTTTCTATTATTATCGATCATTTTATTCATGATAATAATATAAAACCTTCTTCAGCAGATATTTATCTTTGTTTTTTTGATAAATATGGAACAGCTATTAATAATGAAACAATTAATGATATTATAAATCGAATAAATAATAATAATGAAAATAAAACAATTTTAATTACGGTTACTGAAGAAATTATTAATAATAATTCATTATGTGAAATTATTCGACGAACAAAACAAGGTAAATATAACTCAACCATTTTATTTATTGATTATCTGTTTTGTTTAGATGAAGAACAAATTAGTTTATTTCATCCAACAACTAAATGGCAATGGATAAAAAATTCTATGAAAATAACTGATTCTTTTATTGACGAATATGCTTTTTTTGATAAAGAACAAAAGATAATTTTTGAAGAAAATCAATCGATTTCTTTAGCAATAGAACAAACGAAATCAATAGTTATCGATGGAATTAATCGAAATGCAACAATTGAAGTTATTTTCTCTTATGAAACAAATAGTACAACGACTATTGCATTAAAATCAATGAGAATTTATAATTTACTAAATAATAAATATCTTTTAAGACAATTAAATCTGATTGATATATCTCCAAATGATTGTGTTCTTGTATTAGGAGAAAATAATGAACAAATTTTATCTCAAGATGATATTCGACAACCTCTTGCTAATTATATTAATAATGATAATGAACCAATTCATTTTCGTATATCAATATTAGTTAAAATATTAAAATATGATAATCAGATACCTATACAAATACTTTTATCAAATAGAAATACAACTATTGAACATATTTTTCAATTAACAAATGGTTCAACTACTGGTTATAGATATTTAGCATCGACTTATACAAAAAAAATAATTGATTACCATGAAAATCTTTCGAATTTAATTGATACAAAATTTATTTTAGTTAAAGAAGATGAAACATGTCTTGTATCAATTGAGAAACCTAAAAATAATTTATTATTAGATATTGATGCTGAAGGAAATGATATTCATGAACGATATACGATTTTTGCTACACTTGCTGAGATCTATAAAGAAAAGAAAATCGATCATCAATATCTTCTCTATTCAAATGATTTTGTTCTATCAAAAGAAACTCAAT
The DNA here is from genome assembly GCA_905250115.1 of Adineta steineri. Classification (NCBI taxonomy): domain Eukaryota; kingdom Metazoa; phylum Rotifera; class Eurotatoria; order Adinetida; family Adinetidae; genus Adineta; species Adineta steineri. The sequence continues at coordinate 1,885 of CAJNOI010000356.1, read as the reverse complement.
TAGTTTCTTTTCGATCAATATCACCTATTCGATTTATTTTAATCAATGAAAATTTACCTGTTACTGTAAATATTCACATTCATAATGATAATAATCAATCGATTCAATTTCATTGTTCTTTAACAATTAATATTAAACGTTTATGTTCTATTGCTTGTCAATTATTTGATATTAATAATTATTATTATAAATTAATGAAGGATGGTTTTACAATCGATGATGATGATGTTACTTTAAATGATATTGATTCATCAATGACAGAAATTCAATTTCAATTAATATCAATAGCATCAATAAATAGTTCCATTAAATATAAGGAACAAATAATTCTATTGCCATGTTCTCGTGATACATCAGCAGCAACACTTATTAATGAAACAATGATAAAATTACATATACCACACGAAAATTCTCATATGTATCAATTATACGCTTTAGCTGATGAACAAATATTAATTGAAGAAGATATGTCAATTGAAGATGTTTATGAATTATTTCCTACTCATCCAACAACAATACCATTTCAATTAATTAAGGGAGATGATTAGAAGAATTAGTAATTTACTACAAATTTTTTTTTTAATTTGATAATGATTTTTTTTCCTTTACGGATAACTTTATTTTGAATTTAATTCTTGTTCTTTTGTAAATATAATGAAAAAACTTTTCTTTTAAGTGTATGCAAATATTAGAAAATATAAGTTTGTAATGTTTGATAAAGAAAAATTGTAAAGTGATTAGCCTATAACTTAGATGAACTGAAACTTGTTGATGACGATATGTACATTGAGGAGGTGAATCCAATGAATGAGAGTTTTACCATGGATGATGGTTTTACTTCATTTTTTTTAAAAAGAAAATTTCAGTTTCAGCCTTTAGAACTCTTTTTACTAAAGAAATTTAAAACCTCATTACTAATCAAACAAAAATTTACGGAAAACAAAAAATATAAAGGCGTATAGTTAGAACACAATCGATCGCTGTGAGGATGTTGATGTGCAACATATTGAATCGTGTCTTGGAATAATTGTTGCGACGGAAGTCAATGACTTACTAGATATGAAACTTTATTGGAGGAAAATGTGATAGGGTCTAAGTGTGGATGTGATTTTGTTGTTAGATAATCATATACGCCCGCATTCACACTCATCCTTAATTTGACATCAAAGTCGATGCTGAGAAGCAAAAGTTGAAACTAACAGGTTTTGATTTGTCTTTTCGTCAAGAGATAAGTCGATCAGTTTTCAATTGATTTATACCCACACCGTTCTTAATCTACTAAAAGATAGCTTTCCACCTTCATCACTCATCCGCATCACTAATATGTATGAGTTTTTAGAGAAAAATAATAACACGTTGGCATACAATAGAAGGTTGAGTAACGAAGAATTAGAAAGAAAAAACCGAGATGACAATGCTCTGCCTAGTGAAACAATGATTCATCAGGTTATCTCGTGTGATAAAAGAAGAATTCAAATAACAGTCGAAAAACATTGAGAGGCAAATAGACAACGATGAATCGTATTTCAGACAGCAAAGAAGAAGGTAAGTTGTTTAGACTTTCGAATAATCGAAAAATTAGCTGAATCTTTGTTTTAGCCACAAACAGCAACAAATTAGTAATTACATTCGAAGATATTTCAAATATAACCACAAAATATGGACAAATTCCCGATGGTTATCAAAGTTTAATATGGGAGAATGCATGGTATGTTCATGAATCTGAAGCACAGAATTATCACTCTAATACCGGTTATGATCATGCATTTACTGGTAATCGAAAATATCTTGCATACAATTTTGAACCAAACAATCCAATATCAATCAAGAGTTCCAACTCACAACATCCATTCACTTTTCATTCGTTTGAGTCGAATTCAATTCA
>CAJNOI010000355.1:0-66789 GCA_905250115.1 Adineta steineri | reverse complement strand
AAAGTATCGTGCATCACATATGATACACCGGACAGTCAACGTGTTAATGGTGACAAAACAAGTAAACTGTAATAATGCATCAAACACGTGTTTTCGTTTTCTTTTACTTTTCCATTGCAATAATATTTGTTTTACGATAAGAAAAATTAACAAACTGACAATGAATACAAAATTTTGGTTTTATGGAGTATTACAATATACAACAAATCTTCAATAAGGCCTACTTTTCATGGGCCTGACCTGTTTATTAAAGCACTATTAGAATAATAATTCAGTAGAAAATGGAAGTTATTTCTATAAGAAAACAAACAAGAAACTATTTTGATTTGATAAATAATGTAACTCACAGATAGAAAGAAAAACTCTAAATTTAAGGAGAATTTTTTTTAGATATTCATTAATTAGTTAAATGGGATTGTATGATGATAGTAAAAGTATTGACTAGAAACAGTTAACCGTAGGAAATAATTCACATCGAATTGTAGAACTAAGCAATGAAATAAATTTCATAATCCATTGCAGTGTATATGGGAAAAACAGATGTTTTCTCTTTTCTCATCATACAATTGGCGTTAGAGAAAATCTACATATGCAATTGGATATAGCTGAACAAGTCATACTGTTAAACTTCCTAGAGCAGCTTCATCATGTCTTCAAGTGAATAGGGGGTACGTTTGTTAAAGATGTCCCGACTCATACGGAAGACAACAACTTTTTTCCGTTTTATTCTTCTATACTTTCAGTTATGGAAAACGTCAAAACAGTACTTGATAGAGCTGCTCTAGTTATAGCTCAGAACTTTCCGGTGCAGTTCTATCATCAACTCAAGTAAGGAGGGGCAAGTTTTTCCAAACCCATTTATGAGTTTAAAGAGGAAACAGCTCGGTTTTATTTATTTTATTCTCGCTTGGTTCAAGTTAGAAAAAATTTTGATACCGCATTTAATAGAACTCGTCAAATTGTATTTTGAAATTTTTTGGAAGAGTTCTACGCTGAATTCAAATGAATATGGCCAGGTTCATAATGGAATAAAAAAATATTTTGATTTTATTTCATACTTGATTTGAACTAGGAAACATCTTAGTTTACCATTCAAGAGCGCTCCTTGAATCGTATTTTAGAACACTGCGAAAGGGGTGGGTGTAGATGAGTAATCAGCCTTCTCATCTATATGCATCGCTGTTTTCCAATGCCCACCTCAGTTACTGAATGCGATCACCTTGTGGATATCATTGGGAGCTTTTTTCTTGTCTTTTCAAATAATCAGTTTTATGCCTTCTATATTTTGATATTCATATACTTTCCTATGCTTGACCTATTGTTGAATTCACATATAAAACTGTCAGTGCAAGTTATAAACTTAGGCTTTGCGACTTTCATTACAGACACACTCCTTTACAGTGGAAAAAACTGAGTTTTTTGCAGTTTTTACATCGAATGTCTCAGAAAAATCAACAAAAAAATTAATTTTCGATCCAGCTCATAGAAGTTATCAGTTCGTACAAGGAGAGAAAGCACAGGGTTTGAATTTCTTTGAGATTTATTATGCACAAAACTTCAAACCTCAAATTCTTCGAAATTATTGAATCGGTGAAGAGTCTTAGTTTTCAGCGTTATTTCTATTGTGTACCTCAGAGGTGTGCAGATCATGGGTTTTGACCCACGGGAGCCACGTAGGGACGGGCGGGCGGGCTGTGGGTGTTATAGACCGGTGGGCGGGTGCAAAAAAAATAAAGTGGTACGATTCTCGGGCGGGCGAGAACAATTTTTCACGGGTTACGAGTGGGTAAAGAAATTTTTCGAGGTTTAATAGAGGACCGTCGAGAACAATCGATAGACACCGTTATATTACACTTGTGAGAAAAATAAATTGATTACTTGATTATTCTACACCTATCATCGTGAAGGTAACAAAAGAATCCACTTTTCTGGCAAGAGCAAGAAAGTGTAACACCTAATTTGTCCAAACTAACAAAAAAGATATTCTAAATTTCAGTTTCAGTAGCAGCAGTTGAACGTCCATTTAGTTCAGCTGCTGTTATTACAAGGGGGTAATAGCTGGCACCCAGCACTCAGCACCTGTTCGGTGTTTTTCGGTGCTGGGTGTCAGCTCTTACCCCCTTGCATAATACTCAGCATTATGCTGTCCTGCTGATCACTATGAAGTTTATTAATTAACAGTAAAGTTAAGTAATTACGTTAATGTTCTGTTCGAAAGGCCTATCGGCCATTAGGGCTATAGGCAGAAAAATTTCTTAATTTCGGGCCAAGCCGAAATTCATATGACTCGGTTCGTTCTAGTGCTTTTTATTTAAACGCTTAGCATGCACAATGTGTAATATTTTTTCTTGTAATAAATCTCGATATGTGATAAATAAATAAAATATATAAGATAAACAACTTATGAAACTTTAATTATCAACTGAAATATTCTCGGAATAACACGGGCAGGGCGGGCGGGACGAATTTAACACATTTCACAGGGAGGGGCCCGCGGGGCAACAAAAATCACTGCTCCTCACACCTCTAATACATATATGACAGCCGGAATTCTTCTTTTGATTTTTTTATATGCGGAAGGTGCTATTTGTATATATAAATGACAACTAGAATAATACACAAACCCAAACCCAAATTTATCAGACTGAAACAGTTTGGGTTTGGATCATGCCTGATTACTTCTCATAATGGAGGGCTTTGAATTATTGAGCTCATATAGGCCTCATACTTTGGCCATAGTTAGGAACCAGTGACAGTAGTAAAAGGTAAAACGTGTACGTACCCGTACTTCGTCTCTCTGAAGTTATGGCCATTTTATTGAGTTTTCGGCCATAGAGTAGTTATCTAGTAAACAGCCGTGCTATACAATTTTGAACTGTAATTTTGTGCATAAATAGATCTCACTGCGATTGATTTACTATAAAAATTTCACCTGAAATATATAACTCTTTTAATATCTCGAGAAAGAATTTTGTGTTTCAAGCGAAATTTTTACAGTAATCTCAACTGAGTGAGAGCTACTTATACACAAAAGTTAAGCTTGAAAACTGTATAGAACGATTGTTTACCAGGTGGCCAGCCTAGGACTGAAAACTCAATAAAATGACCATAACTTCCAAAAGACAAAGCATGGGCACATATTCTTCTTATCTTTCACTACTCTCACTAGATTCTAACTATGCCCAAAATATGCGCGAGATCCGCGCTCAACAACTCAAAGCCCTCCATTGTCAGTGTTTTAATAAGGTAAGTATCATATTCTAACAAACGTTCTGTAATAAAAATAACAATAAAGAAGTTATCAGCTACTACGCTGGGACAAGAACACGGTTGTGTGAGACACACCATTGGATTTTACTCACCAATATTTATTAGTAATCCGTAGCTTGCATATCTTTACGCCGTGTTTGTGCGCTTTTCAAGCGATATAATTTTTGCACAAAAGTTTGCTTTGGCCTAGTACCATAGTTTCATTGATAGTGATAACTTCCCAGGTGCACCAATCCCATATTCGGATCCGATTGGATCCTATGCCGGATTCTATCGGAATCCGACGATCCGACAAAATCCTACAGGATTCCTGGTGACGGAATCACTTCGGATTCCGTTGTGATCGGATCTCATCGGATCCAACATCGGATCTCACAATTTCCAACAAACGGATCTAGACGGATCCGATAGGTGACCATAAGGCCATCATAGAAAATAGCTAAAAACGCCGCTCATCAAATTTGCAGCAAATGACTGAAAATTTTCCGTACGGAATCCAATGCAAATCCATCACCAGGAATCCTATCGGATTCTGTCGGATGATCGGGTCCTATAAGATCCGATCGGATTCAACGTTGGATTGGTTGACCTGGGTTCACTAAGAATATATATAGATAAAAGTCTGGCTTTCAGGGAATCTCAAAGTGGTTTCAGCTTGGGTACTCTATTTTTATTTCAAGTGATATTTATGGTTGTTCGAAAAATTCCAGAGTTTGAGAAGAAATTCAAATCTATCTTTCGACGTTGCACTTCAAATGGTCTCTGATCCATACAATTGGTTGTTACTGTAGTAATATTCTAGTTTTGACATTTGCACTAATACCATCTCAATGATGACTCTAAAAAATTGAATATCTCTACATAAGTAGCTGGTTTCTATTGACGACTTTTTGACTGCCCGCTAATCTCAACTGTTTCGAAGTATTAACGGATGTCCCCGAAAGAATGGGCCCATTAGTATTTCTCAAATTCATCTTCTATTATTCCATTAATTGAAACACTCTTTTTTTATCGGTAGATAGTGCTTGAAATTCACTACAAAACTATATATGAATAAACCCAACAACTATTTTATACATACTTGAGAAAACATGAAAAGTAACGGCATATGAAAAGCTGTAAAATATAATGGATTGAGCATACCGAATGGCCGCACTTTGAATTCTATTTTTTATCAATTACTTCGCTCTATTAGAAAAAGAAAATATACCGAAAGATGCAGCATAAAAAGCTCTACAACTCGCAAATAAGAAAAAACGAATTCATCTCATACCAAGATAATGTCATTTTCACGAGGACGAAATTTGATCATTCAAACTTTGTGCATTTTGAAAACAGAAAGTACCGTTATATAATAGACAGTTTTGCCTAAATTATCGAGCTTTCTACGCTACATCTTTTGATATATTTTGTTTTTATAATCGAGTGAAGTAAGCCATGAAAAAATAGAATTCAAAGTACGACCATTCTTTATGCCCAACCCATTGCATTCTACAGCTTTTCATATGTCGTTACTTTTTATCTCTTTTTAAATATGTCTAAAATAGTTGTTGGGTCCAGTCACATAGGATTTTGCAGAGAACTGTAAGCGCTATATTTTGATAAAAAAAGAGTGTTTCAATTAATGGAATAACAGAAGAAAAAATTGAAAAATACTGACCGGTCCATTCTTTCTGAGACACTCGTTAGATCAAAAAACGTTAGTCTCAAACTGTGTAAACGGCGTGAGAGAGGGCACATTGAAGAGCTTTCGCATAAACAAGAGGATATGTGCATTTCTGCTTGGAAATAGCTTTCATTCGACTAGAATTGACAGTATAGCAGTAAGAAAATCGTTTTAAAGAATGTGAAAGGTTTTATAACAAACCAATTTTTTTTAACCAAACATAGCGACGAAATTCTAGCTTTTTTTACCAAAAAGGTTTTGTTGAAAAATATATTAAACTATACATTATCTCAACTACCTAGTGTGCTGATTCCATATATTATCTTCGTTTTTCGTCATAGATAACAAAAGAAATCTAAAATTAGATTTCCAGCCAAAAACCGAGAAAAATTTTTACGAGTTGATACTACTACCATAATTGGGATACATATCCAGAATTATTCGATAAAATTTTCAATTCAATCGGACATTGCCGCTTCGTGGATTTACAAAGCTCGAAACGGCAGGGTTCTAACACTATATTTGCATTGAGAATGGATGCAAATTTTAGTAAAAATCTATTGTATATATATGGATCGGTGTAGTTCAGTAAGTTGATTCTGGACACCACCTCAGTTTCCCTTCGAAGTCCAGTACAGATATCGAAACCGAATTTTTGTTTGAAGACATCAACTTTTTGGGCATTCTCTTAACAAACGTAGGAAAGGTTTCACCACTTGGCACTACAGCGGCTATTAAAATACATATGTATGTATATGTAATAAAAATACGCTCTTGGCTAGTTTTTTTCCACTTTGTAGGATTTGTAATATATGGAATGGTAGGTCCTCCAGGAGGTTTTCAACTGCATCTGAAATTAGATTTTGAGATCTCTCTGTTTTCATAAGCTTCATAAGTAACCAAGTTTTTTGGTATATTGCCCAATGGCTTGATATTTTTATTTATGCTGTTCTCTGAGCCTAAGATGCCTTGATAGCCCTTTTTCTCAGGCTTCATAAAACTTTGAGAATCGCTATTTTAGGAAATGATAGATCACATATGAATTCATCGATGAATTCGTAGTTCTGCGAAAATAAAATATTCAAAACATTAAGAATAAGAAATTTAATATTCATTTCATAATGAAGTATCATCTACTTATTTTATTTCGTATTGTTAATATATCACCCTGTCGAAAATAAAGTGTACACTTTATAATTCTCATAATTTGCATATACTTTTGTTATTTGTTGTGAAATCTATACTTCAGATGCATTTTCGATTATTTAACATACCCTGAAAATTTCAGCCCTATGAAATGAGATTTGATTGAGAGAAGTGCAAATATATATATCCCATCCACTCAAGTAACTGTGTAGAGAAAACTTATTTTTTCATCTTTAATTACATCAACATTGCACCTTTATATTAAGCTACGTTAGCGGTATTTTCACTGCGAAATGTTTAGAAAAAAACCAACAGGAGCGGAATCATTTATCGAAAGTTGGTGTGATTGAAAACAGAAATCAACAGACAAACAACAAGTTTTTTTTACGCTGTTACATAAGTGCATGAGATATACATGAACTTTTTTTAATTAATTCTCATTCCATAGGGCTGAATTTTTCAGGATATGTGAACTAACCAAAGATGTATTTGCGATAGAAATTTAATAACAAAATAACAATAGTATATTGAAATTATGTGAAAAATAAGATGTATAGTTTATCTTCGCTAGACGAATAATTTCAGTATGAAATCATTTATAATAGACCGACGTATGTAACAGCAACAAAAAAAATTATTCACGTACTTTATCTACACAAAATAATAATAAACATACACTCCTATCGAGTCACTTACATACATTAACAAAAATGACTTTATCTAAATCCAAATTGATTTTGAAATTATATTCACAACCAGTGTTAATTTTTCATTTCTTAGTAAATGCTTTTTTTCAAATATCAAATTAAATTTCTATAATGTAGGAAGTCAAACATTTCCAGACTATTTTGAATCAATCAATGAATAAAAAAGATTTGAAAATATTTTAACTTATTTAAAGTAGTTTTTTTACAAAATAGAATTTAAATAACATTAACAAAGCATCAGAAACTCGAAGCACTGGTTGTATTAATAGACACACAATCATAAACTTATTATATCTGTAATATATTATGATATCCTTCGTCTTTCTTTTTACAAACAAATGGCCTTTTTGTATCTTTTTATAAATTAATTGTCTCCTTGAGTCTTTTTTACAAGGTAATCGCTTTCTTACGTCTTTTTAAAAGATTATATCTTCCTTGTATATTTTCATAATGTTGCATCCTTCATGTATCTTTTGATAACGATGTATCCTTCGTCTGCCTTTTTACAAAGAAAAATCCTTCTTGTTCTAATATACATATACTATTGTTATTGTATATCGATTATTTAGGCCTTGTATGTACACATTTGTTCTATTTTATTCGGATACATAGAAGAAAGTATAATTAATGAATATAACAAGGTTAGAACAAGACTCTAAATTGAAATGATAAAATATGTAGAGAACATTTGTTAGTGGATTTAATTTTATTGTTGTCGGCATTTTTCTTAGTATTATAATAGATATACTTAATACCAGCAGTGAATCTTACCAAAATAACACCATTTTACGTTAGATTGGCCGAAATGTTTTTTTTTCTGTCTAATATTCTCATTTGAATCATAATCTTTTGAAACCTTCAAATCGAAAGTTCAATTGCATTTTGATCAGCTGGTGAAAACTAGTCCAACTACACTTTCTAAGCACTCATCGGGTTGGTCAAGAAATATGGCGAATAGTCGCGAATAAAAATCGAATTCTTTCTGAAAGTAATAAACTAGCAAAATTTTTAGCATGACATACCAGAAGATAGAGCATGGGAAAATGAATAAAATAAGCTATTTATATCTTAGCTTTCGATGGATAAAACTCATTTTATTAGCTAAATATTGATCATGAGGATTCACTGTTTCACCAAAAAATAGGTGATGTTTTTTAATGGGTTAGCTGTCATTCGATTATTTCTTGCCATCTCAGATTGAATTTTTGACATGCCATATAGGGTGTTATGTGAGACGAAATAGATATTGCGAAAATGAACTAATTTTTTCTTTTCTCGGAACGTAAGTTGACTGTCAGGTTATACCTACCACTCATAATATGTAGGTGAAGAGATAAATTGAAAGAGAACGCTTCAATGAACAAGTAGAATGATACATACTTATTTGTATGTTCAGATCGACAAAAGCTACTGAGCTAATATGAATGTGATTCCTCCAGTTAACACTCCAATAATAAAAAGAAAATGGTTCATGCGAGTATATCCCTTCTCTTCAAATACAATGGACTCTACATATCCAAGTGGAGAAACACAAAAACAATTTATACTTTATTTTGGCCAACAATTCTGACTTTTATCACGTAAGTGAACAATCATTCTATTTATAGTGCAGCACTATTTACAATATGTACGAAAACTAGAGAATATATAAAATTATAGGCCCTGTACTGTTCTATCAGTATAACATTGTAAAAATAATTTATCAATACGAATCAACAAAATAACAAAGAATATTGATTGTTTACACTGCATAAACTACTGAGTGATTAAAACATATTGGCTGCAACTGAAAAAAACCCTTGCATAGTATTTAAAATATCTCAAAAATACTTGTTTTTCCTCGATAAGAAAAATCATTGAAAATGGTGGTTCCTTGTAACTCATTTTCCCGTTTAAGTCGAAAGTATTTTTCGCAATTGTTTGTATCATTTTGTAGAGGAGAAAAAACTGTATGCCATGTCAAAAATTCCATCTGAGATTGCAAGAAACAATCGAATGCCAGCTAAGTCAATGAAAAGCATCACCTATGTTTTTTGATGTAAAAATGAGCCCTTGTGGTCGATATTTGGCTAATAAAATGAGTTTTATCGGTCATAAACTAACATATAAATAGCTTATTTTGTTCAGTTTTTCATACGCTATGTTCTGATAAATATACTAAAATTTTTGCTAATTTTTCAATTTTAGAAAGAATTTTATTTTTAGTCGTGACTCTTTACCATTTTTTTCAACTAAATCGATGAGTGCCTTAAATGAGAACATAGGGCCAAAAACAAATTCTGATCAGTGCTTTGTATTTAAGTAGAGAATTCGACCCACTCATGAACTTTTCGTGGAATTGGTAAGTAATTTTCTTGCTTCAGCAATGATACGTTCGACTCGGGAATGTAATATTTTTGCTTTATCGCGTATACGATAGTTGAGAACCAGCAATTACACTATTGTGTACTCCTTTTTAGTTTTTCTCATTGTTGATGAGATGTGTCAAACGTTACGGATCACTTTTTTTGTATCTCGCATATGTCTTGGTGTAAAGAGATGAGAAAATCTTGAAGTTTTTTTGAAGATGCATTACGAGAAGTCCTACAACAAATGGAGAAATGAATTTCTAACGAGTTGTACTAATAGTTTATGACAAAATCGTTTGATAATTTCTTGAATATATTTTATGTGAGGGTATACTTCATAGATAGATCTGTTGGCCACTAGAATGATCTGATAATTTCAGCTCACAATATTATTTTATTATACAGATTATTAACAGACTGAAAATCGTCGAAATTAACACATGGTCCCCTAATATTTTGTTTCTTTTTAATTTTAATATTTCGATACTAAAACAAACCTTTAGGCCGAAATGTTCAGAACATTTTAGTGGCCAAAACCTCAAATATAAATCATGAGGGTGTGAGTGTGGCTTCCCACTGTTTTTCCAAATGCACACACCCACCCAACATACCTCAAAAAGTATCTGTTTCTTTAAAATAGCTGTCATGATTGTTCTTCTATAATATGGTTCAAGTTTCGTTAGTGGTATCTTGGATACGATCTAGCTTATTCTAAAATCAAGCTACTACGGTAACGTTATACTCGAAAACTGTGACTAAGATTGGTCTGTTGGTCATTGTTTGAATAAGGACAGCATTCGTTGTCTGTGATTAAACAAAACTCGAACATCTATGCACAGAATATGGAACCTAACATACTCCGTATTGAACAATTACGTGCATTTTTTTTACATCGAAACACTGTTATTTGTATTTTGTGTCTTGGAATAATATGTTCTATTTTCTATATCGTAATATATAAACAACCGTTGATCGAATCGAATACTCTTAATTCGAAATCCGTCAGCAATGAACAATTGCATATTAATGCACCACCTGGAGTAAACATGATTAATTTGAATACACCCATTGTAGGAAATATTACTTGTAATAAGACGAAGCAAATATTTAATGTGGTACGGACAACAATTTGTATACATCCTAGAGATTTTGTCAGTGACAACTATCTCACAGGATATATTTATGAGGAAAAAGATCTTCATATACTTTTACGTGTTTTGTGGCGGTACCCGAATATGGCTTTGATCGATATTGGTGCCAATATTGGCACATATACGATGTTTGCCGCTGCCTTGGGTCGTTTCGTGATAGCAATTGAATGTTTTGAGCCAAATTACGTGAGAGTCGCCAAGGCTATTCAGATTGAAAATCTCTACAACAAAGTTATTCTTATTGGAAATGCTGTGTATTCAAAGGCGGGACAACATTTGACTTTAACTAGTGATCCTGGAAACATTGGAAGCCAGGGAGTTAAAGGAGTAGCATCGAAGAATCAATCATTACAGGATCCATATGTAGTTACAACAATACGATTAGATGATATTCTGCCGATAATAAAGCAAACCGGATTTCGCTCATTTGTAATGAAACTGGATATTGAAGGAAGTGAATATTATGTGTTTGAAAGTGGAAAGCAAATTTTTGATTCAGTAGACATACCTATTATTGTTCTAGAATGGGGCAAGTTACTTTGGAATGCAGAGCATACAAACTACGTGATTCGTTTTCTAATACAAAAAAATTATGTTCCAACTTCAGACACCTGCAAAGAATTGAATATGATAAATATGTTCAAGGATTGGCCGCCAAATGTCTTTTGGGTCAAAATGAATCGGACGAATATATGCTAAATAGATATAGATAAAATAGTTCTTTTTAAAATCGCAATCGAAATCAATCACGAGCAGTTTTTAGATCAGACACACTTCTTATATCTAATCCACAGCAACATTCATGGCTTATCAATATTTTTCTTTAGATATTCAATCGATATTCTTCGAGAGAAGTATTTAAATACTTCTCTCTTTTGTTTTATAAAGTATGGGCTATATTATATACAGTGAGAGCTTCACGACGAAAGAATAATTCGACTTTTATTCTTTCTTCACATAAATCCTCGAGTAGTTTCAGCATATGAAAATACAAAGAAAGGAAAAGCAAGGCATTTGTACAAGGGTGTGCGTGTTGATGGTGTAAAATATATGAGAATGTAAACATGAGTGAGAATTTAGATAGAGAAGGGTACGTGTTTTCATCGTCACAATCACATCCTCACTCACCCCCTGAAGTTCATGAATCTAACCTAAGCCTTACGACTAAAGAAAAGTTAAATGATTGCCATAACACCCCCAGAATTTTATTAGCGCTTTCGTACCAATCTCAGGACATTGCATTCGGTAACGCTAATCAGTTGCTGTAGACACATGACGGTAATCGTACTTATCTCGAGTGCCAGAGTCTTAACCCCTTCCCCTTCCCATATTAAAAGCTCTGGGAGCTTCTATTAAGTCTTAAAAACGTTTCATAGACCAACAGAAGGAAATCGATTCGAAATACTTTTAATATTTTCGTGAATTTCTCAGAAGGTTCTGACCGAATTTCACAGATTTAAACACAGTTTGATAGGAGTTTATCAGAGTTTAACCTTAAAGTCTCAAAACGTTTTAACACTTTTTTGGAAAAATCACGGAGGCCTCTCAAATGGGCGGGAGTTAGGTGAGATATATTTGTTTCGGCTCCACCTCTCAACACCCAAAAATGATTATGTTTCTGCTCAAAACAAAATCTGACTTTGATATACTCTACTTTAAGCTTTTGGTAACTATATTAGAATAGGTCCAACACTGAATTAAATCGTCAGAACTCTTACTTAATCAATTGAGACGCTTTTGTGTCTTTATATAACTCAATAAACTGTACCAAATAAGAAGAGAAGAATTTTAAAAAAAAGAATCGTGTCTCCACTAGACATCCTTTATGAATGATTTATAACTGGACCAAGTACCGTTCAAATGTCGGGAACATTTTTATTCAATAAAACAATGTCAACTACTTTTGGAGGGTTATGATCATAGAATTAGAGAGTACAACAAAAGTATATACCAGGGTAGATGCGGGTAAATAAATAATGAATCCACATTCACTCACACTGTCACGAAACTTACGACCAGTAGATTTGAAATATAGCTTTTCAAGTGGCATACTAGACACCGTACAATAAATCGAAACTAGCTTAGTTTTTATGAGTTATTATGATGACAGAACTTCCTTTACTCACTGCAAGCGTCAGATGTAATCAATTTAATCACACAAATTATCTTCGGAACAGCACGAAACGAAAGTTATGAATCGACTTCCGAAACGTTTTGTATTTGTAAATCACTATATATGAACCTAGTAAATTTAATCGCAGTAAGTTCTATAGTACGCTACAGTCCATTTAGGGAAAACGGGTATTTTCGCTTTTCTCATCATGCAATTTGCGTTAGAGAAAACCTACATATGCCATTGGACAAAGCTGAACAAGTCATATTGTGAAACTTCATAGAGCAGCTTTATCATGTCTTCAAGTGAATAGGGGTTACGTTTATTAAAGATGTCCTGATTCATACGGAAGACAAAACAACTTTTTCCGGTTTCATTCTTATATGCTTTCAGTTATGGAAAACTTCGAAACAGTACTCGATAGAGCTGCTCCAGTTATAGCTTAGAACTTTCGGGCACAGTTCTATCATGGGTCCAAGTAAGTAGGGGCAGATTTTTCGGCACCTATTCGTGAGTTTAAAGAGGAAAAAACTTTGATATCGCATTTAGTAGAACTTGTCTAATTGTACTTTGTAACTTTCTGGAGCAGTTTTATACTGAATTCTAATGAATATGGTCAGGTATATAATGGAACATAAAAATATTTTGATTTTATTTCATACTTGATTTGAGGTAGGAAAAATCTTAGTTCACCATTGAAGAGCGCTCCTTCAGTCGTACTTTAGAACACTGCGAAAGGGGTGGGTGTGGGTCTAAATAATGATTGTGCTAGATTCACTCTCACATCCACAACCTTACACACAACCTTCAGGTGTATATCATCTCCACTGCTTGGTTCCACTGGTTCCGAATACTACCTTAGTTTTTCGTCAAAACATAATAAACAAATCAAAAACTAGATTTCCGAACACAAGCTGTGGGCTTTTGAAAATCCTGTGAAAGAGCCAAGGCAAGACTCTCACGAGTTGGTACTACTATCAAACTCAGGATACATATCCAGATTTATTTAGTAAACCTTTCAACTCGTTCGGACATTACCTCTTCGTCCGGTTTACAAAGCCCGAAACGGCCGGGTCCAAGCACAGTATCCGCATTGAAAATGGAATTAAATATTTCTAAAAAAACTATTATGTATGTATGGGCCGATACAGCGCGACGAGTTGCTTGTGAATATCATCTCAATTTCTCATCGAAGTGTAGTATAGATATCTAAAATCGAATTTTTGCCTGGAGGTTTCAAGTTTTTGGGCATTCTCTAAAAAGCGCTAGGGAAGTTTTCACGAGTTGGCACTACTACGGCGATCCGGAAATATATGTATGTATATATGGTAAAAATACGCTGTGGGCCAGTTGTGTTCCTTTTATAAGATTTGTAATATACGTAATGGTTGATTTTCCGGGAGATTTTTGACTGTATCTGAAACTGGATTATGAGGATATTCTGCTACCGTAACGTTTATAGATGAGCAATGTTTTGCTATATTGTTGACTTGTGGAATAGTTTGATATATTACCTAGCGGCTTGACCTTTTTTATTTTTGCTGATTTCTGGGCCCAACAAGCCTTGGTAGTCTCTTTTCTTAGGCTTCATAAAACTTTGAGAACCGCTATTTTAGGAAATAATAGATCACATATGAAGTCACGGATGAATTTGTAATTCATGGAAAATAAAATATTTGAAGTATTAAAAATAAGAAATTTGATACTCATATCATAATGAAGCATCTTCTATTTATTTTATTTCGTCTTAGTAGTACATCACCCTGCTGGAAATCAACTGTACGCATTATATTTTTCATGATTTCTATATACTATTGTTGTTTGTTGTGAAATTCATTCCTCAGATGCATTTTTGATTATTTAACATACCCTGAAAATTTCAGCCGTATGGAATGAAATTTGATTGAGAAAAGTGCAAATATATCCCATGCACTCATGTAACTGTGTGGAAAAAATTTGTTTTTCTGTCTTCAAGTAAATTAACATTGGAAGCGTATATTCGGCTCCGTTAGCGGTATTTTCAGTGCGAAATGCTTAGAAAAAACCAGCAGGAGCGGAATCATTTATCGAAAGTTGGTGTGGTTGAAAACAGAATTCAACAGATAAACAACAAGTTTTGCTTACGCTGTTACATAAGTACATGAGATATATATGAACTTTTTTTAATTAATTCTCATTCCATAGGGCTGAATTTTTCAGAATATGTTAGGTAACCAAAGATGTATCGGCGGTAGAAATTTCACATTGAGCACTAATACTATATATAAATTCCCAGGTCGAACAATCCAGCACGAAGCCAATCAATTCCGTGATATTCCGGAAATTTCATAGAAGCAGTATTTCTTTTGAGCGGATCCTGTGACCGACTGTGTTCGGTTCCACCCGGACCCTATTCCAAGGGCGAGTTCTTAGTATTTTTCGGCACGGTTCCTGCCGAAATTCATGGAATACTGCTTCAGGAATCATCGCCCTGAGTTATGAGAAAAATAAAATTTATAATTTGTTTTTACCAGGCAGATATTTTCAGGATAAAATCAAATAAATAATTAATTTTAATTTACGTTGAAATAAACTCATGAAAATTTAATTCATATAAATGTGTCGAATAAAACAAATAGCCCTAATATAAATCATTTACGAAAGACCGACCCATGCGACAGCAAGAAAAAATTTATTTACTCATTCTAGCTGCAGAAGAAAATAATGAACACACACTTCCATCGGCTCCCTCACATACATAAATAAACAATGACTTTATCTAAATACAAATTGATTTTTCAATTTTATTAGAGAATGCTTTTTTTCAAATATCAAATTAGATTTTTACAATGAAGAAAATCAAACATTTTCAGACTATTTCGATCAATCAATGAATAAAAAAGATTTGAAAATACTTTAGCTTATTTAGAGTCGTTTTTTACAAAATAGAATTTAAAAAATATTAACAAAGCATCAGAAATTCGAAGCACTAGTTGTGCCAATAGACATACAATGATAAACTTATTATGTCTGGAATATATTATGATATCCTTCGTCTTTCATTTTACAAACAAATGGCCTTCTTGTATCTTTTTATAAATTAATTGTCTTCTTGAGTCTTTTTACAAGGTAATCGCTTCTTTACGACTTTTTAAAAGATTATATATTTCGTGTATCATTTTATAATGTTGCATCCTTCATGTATCTTTTTATATCGATGTATCCATCGTCTATCTTTTTACAAAGAAAAATCCTTCTTGTTCCAATGTGCGTATACTATTGTTATTGTATATCTATTATGTAGGCCTTGTATGTGCACATTTCTTCTTTTTTATTCTGATACATAAAAAAAAGTATAATTAATGAATATAACAAGGTTAGAACAAGACTCTAAATTGGAATGATAAAATATGTTTGGGATGTTTATTAGTGGATTTAATTCTATTGTAGCCTGCATTTTTCTTAGTATTATAATCGATATACTTTATTCCAGTAGTGAATCTTAATAATATATATCCATTTTGTATTAGATTGAGTGTAAGTTTGTTTTTCTGTCTAATATTCTTGTTTGAATCAGAATATTTTGAAACCTTCACATCTAGATTTTTATCCCATTCGGATCAGCTGGTGAAGAATTAGTGTAACTACACATTTCAAGCACACATCGATTTACTCGAAAAAAATGGTAAAAAGCCACCAATACTCATCGAATTCTTTCTAAAAGTGAAAAATTAGCAAAACTTTTAGTATATTTATCAGAACATAGAGTATGAAAAACTGAACAAAATAAGCTATTTATATGTTAGTTTATGATGAATACAACTCATTTCATATGCCACATATCGATTATGAGGCCTCATTTTTTCACCAAAAAAAAAGGTAGTGTTTTTTAATGGGTTAGTTGTCATTTGATAATTTCTCACAATCCTATATTGAGTTCTTGGCATGGCATACAGTCTTTTATCCTCTACAAAATGATAGATACAATTCTGAAAAATAGTTTCAAGTTGAACAGAAAAATCAGTTAGAAAGAACTATCCTCTTGAATTATTTTTTCGGTGGTGAAAAAAAGTATTTTTGAGATATGTTAAACAGCTTGAAATACTTTTCCAGATATAGTCAATATGATCAACAATTCGATACTCTAAATAACTTGCAAAATCATTCACGGATAGGGTGTTATATGTGACGAACTAGATATTGTGAAAATAAACTAGTTTTTTCTTTTCTTTGAACGTAAGTTGACTGCGTGATTATACCTACCACTCATAATATGTAAGTGAAGAGATAGAATGATACATACTTGTTTATATGTTCAGATCGATAAAAGCTACTGAGCTAATATGAGTGTGATTTCTCCAGTTAACACTCCAATAATAAAAAGAAAATGGTTCATGCTAGTATATCCCTTCTCTTCAAATACAATGGACTCTACATATCCAAGTGGAGAAACACAAAAACAATTTATACTTTATTTTGGCCAACAATTCTGACTTTTATCATGTAAGTGAACAATCATTCTATTTATAGTGCAGCACTATTTACAATATGTACGAAAACTAGAGAATATATAAAATTATAGGCCCTGTACTGTTCTATCAGTATAACATTGTAAAAATAATTTATCAATACGAATCAACAAAATAACAAAGAATATTGATTGTTTACACTGCATAAACTACTGAGTGATTAAAACATATTGGCTGTAACTGAAAAAACCCTTGCATAGTATTTAAAATATCTCAAAAATACTTGTTTTTCCTCGATAAAAAAAATCATTGAAAATGGTGGTTCCTTGTAACTCGTTTTCCCGTTTAAGTCGAAAGTATTTTTCACAATTGTTTGTATCATTTTGTAGAGGAGAAAAATCTGTATTCCATGTCAAAAATTCAATCTGACATTGTGAAAAATGATCGTATGACAGCTAACCCAATGAAAAACACTACCTTTTTTTTGATGTAAAAATGAGTCCTCGTGGTCGATGTTTGGCTAATAAAATGAGTTTTATCCATCATAAACTAACATATAAATAGCTTATTTTGTTCAGTTTTTCATACTCTATGTTCTGATGAATATACTAAAATTTTTGTCACTTTTTCTGTTTCAGAAAAAACGTAGTTTTATATTCTCGATTTTTTACCATTTTCTTCAACTAAATTAATGACTGCTTAAAAAGTGCAAAGGGACTAATTTTTCACCAGCTCATCAAAATGGGCGAAAAATTTAGGAGAGGGGGCCCATTCAGCGAAAGGCTACTCACCGAAATGATTTTCTTGATGAGGGTATGAACAAAAAGTGAGGGTGAGGGCGAGAGGTGTTTCGCAGTTGTGACTGTGGCTCGTTGTTTTTCGCTGAAAAACTCGTTTGCTCAAACGATTTTCGTTCAACGGATACCATATCGTTTTCAAAATGCATATCCACAGTGTCTCCCTCACCCCCACTCACGTCCCACACCAGAACCCATATACTCACCCATCGGTATGTGCTGAACAGTCAAGCACTAGAGCCAAATATTTTCTTTAAATCGGAGCACTTTTCGTAGAGCAATAAATCAGTAAGAATAGATGCGGAAACGTTCTCATGATAGCAGTCTATATTCACTGTAAATGAGCATACAATGGAGTTTGGTATATCAATATTCTGATCAAGATGTATTACTTAAATACATTCATTAGTCCACTGAAGAATGATTGATAATTGACTGGCTAACTGTACAGCATACATCATTTCTTTATTGGCAATAGATGCCACAACTTTTCGAAATTCTATTTAGGCTCGCACAGTGTAGTAGAGTACGCTCTTACCTTTTGTAGTCTGCGATAGCAGCTTAGTATCTTTTTCGATGACTTTCTTATCTATGAAGAAGCAAAAAGAAAATTAGTCATTTGTCAACAGGATAGAATCATTATACAATGAGCACAATTCAAGTTATGATTAAAAATGAATTTAGCCATAACAGAATATTGTAAGTAGTATCATTTTTCTTTAAAAAATATCGACCTTGCTTTAGGTACTCCCGAAAATTCAAAGGATGGGTTCGCATACTTTTGTGGTGGGCTCCGATCACCGCAGCTGATTTCTCAAACTGTCTCTTACTGAGCAACTTTTTATCCACACAGAATCAGTTAAAGAAGTTTAAAACCTAGTGTCGATTGCGGTAAAACCCAGGTCGAAGAGTGGGAGCGAAATCTGATTGGTTCCGGAGACTTCCTAGTAAATTTTACTGTTTCCCATGGAAAACGGCAAGAAATGAATAGAAAATTCGGGAAATTTTCTGACCAAAATACTGCTTTCAATTCCGTAGCTTTTCGATGCCTTTTTCTGTACTTTCTAACCGGTGTCGTTAAACTTCGATATTTTCAAGATCCCGTGACCATGGACGTGGGAAAATGACTTGAGGGTATGGATACAGGTATCATGAAAAAAGCAAAATATTTAAACACATCGCCTTATTCGCATATACCTATAGCTGAGTTAATACTCACTTCGGACGATAAGATGAGGTATATACTATGTAAAGATTATAATTGATATGAAGTTGTCCATGACGATATTGCAATAACATGAGGGTGTGGGTGTGAGTGCAGGAATTATAATCATATCTCACCCACACCCACACCCTCAAGATAGCTCGAAAAATATGTTTTTCTTTAAAATAGCTGTCATGATTATTCTTCTATAATATGGTTCAAGTTTTGTTAGTGGTATCATGGATACGATCTAGCTTATTCTAATATCAAGCTACTGCGGGAACATTATACTCAAAAACTGTGACTAAGATTTGGTTACTGGTCATTGTTTGAATAAGAACAGTATTCGTTGTCTGTGATTAAACAAAACTCGAACATCTATGCACAGATTATAGAATCTAAAGTAGCCCTTATGGAACGATTGCGTGTATTTTTTGCACGTCGAAACATTGCCAGCCATATTGTGTTCCTTGGAATAATATGTTCTATTATCTATACCGTAATATATAAACTAACGTTGATCGAATCGAATGCTGTTAATCCAAAATCTGTCAACAAAGAACAATTGCATATTGAAGCCCCGCCGGGCGTGAATATGATTAATTTAAATATTCCTATACTGGAAAATTTTACTTGTGTGAAAACGAAACAAATATTTGATATAATGCGGACAACAATGTGTGTGCATCCTAAAGATTATGTCAGTGACAACTTTGTTGCAGGTTACAATTATGAGAACAAAGATCTTCATGTACTATTACGTGTTCTATGGCGGTACCCCAATATGGCCTTGATCGATATTGGTGCCAATATTGGCTCATATACGATGTTCGCTGCTGCGATGGGCCGCTTAGTCATAGCAATTGAATGTTTCGAGCCGAATTACATGAGAGTCGCGAAGGCTATTCAGATTGAGAATCTCCGTAATAACGTTATTCTTATTGGAAATGCCGTGTATTCGAAGGCGGGACAACAGGTATCACTGACTAAACATCCTGGAAACATTGGAGGCCAGGGAGTTAAAGGAGTAGCATCGAAGAATCAATCATTACAGGATCCGTATGTAGTTACAACTATACGCTTAGATGATATTCTGCCGATAATAAAGCAGACCGGATTTCGGTCATTTGCAATGAAGATTGATATTGAAGGAAGTGAATATTATGCATTTGCAAGTGGAGATAAACTTTTTGATTCTGTAGACGTACCTATTGTTGCTGTAGAATGGGACAAAATACATTTAAATACAGAACATGCAAACTACGTGGTTCAATTTTTATTAAAAAGAAGTTATATTCCAACTTCAGACACCTGCAAAGAATTGAATATGGTAAATATGTTCAGTGGATGGCCGCCAAATATCTTTTGGGTCAAAATGAATCGGACGAGCATATGCTAAATAGACAAGGATAAAATAGTTTTTTTTGGAATCGAAATCGGAGTCAATAACCAGTAATTTCGAAGTCAAACACGCTTCTCATGCCTGATTTATAGCGACGCCCATGTCTTTCTTTAGATATTCAATCGACATTCTTCGTGAGAAGCATTTAAGGACTTTTCTCTTCTATTTTATAATTTTTGTGGTATATTATATATACTGAGAATTTCACGACGTAAAGATGATTCGACTTATATTCTTTCTTCACATAAATCCTCGAGTAGTTTCGACGTATAAAAATACAAAGAAAGGAAAAGCGAAGCATTTACGCCAGGATGTGCATGGTGAGGGCGTGGGTAATGATTCAGATAAGCAAGAGTTGATTAACTTCATCGTCACAGTCACACTTACATACTGGCAAGGATGCATAGTCGCGGCCTACGTCGTATGACTAAACAGAAGTTAAATGATTTGCATAATACTCTCAAAAGCTGCTCAAGTCGGGCGAGCACAAAAAAATAATAAAATGGTACGATCCTCGGGCGGGCGAGGACAGTTTTTCACGATTTGCGAGCGGGTGAAGGAATTTTTCGAGGTTTAATAGAGGACCGTCGAGAACAGTGGATAGACATCGTTATATTGCACTTGTAACAAGAAATAAATGAATTTACTTGATTAGTCAACACCTATCACCTTGAAAGTAATTAGAGAACCCACTTTTTCTGGCAAGAGCAAGAAAGTGTAATATCTAATTTGTCCAAAGTAGCAAAAAATATATTTTAAATTCCAGTTTCAGTAGCAGCAGTTGAACGTCCATTTAGTTCAGCTGCTGTTATTACAAGGGAGTAATAGCTGGCACCCAGCACCTGTTCGGTGTTTTCCGGTGCTGGGTGCCAGCTCTTACCCCCTTGCATAATACTCAGCATTATGCTGTCCTGCTGATCACTATGAAGTTTATTAATTAATAATAAAGCTAATTAATTATGTTAATGTTCTGTTCGAAAGGCCTATCTGACATTAGGGCTATAGGCAGAAAAATTTCTCAATTTCGGGCCAAGCCGAAATTCATATGACTCGATTCGTTCTAGTGCTTTTTATTTAAACGCTTAGCATGCACAATGTGTAATATTTTTTCTTATAATAAATCTCGTTATATGATAAATAAATAAAATATATAAGATATACAATTTATGAAACTTCAACTATTAATTGAAATATTCTCGGGGTAAAACGGCCGGGACGGGGCCCCGTCAGAAAATTTGACAGGGCGGACAAACCGGGGAAGAGTTATAAGGATTTACCCGCGGGGGCGAGCCTGACGGATTTAACACATTACACGGGGCGGAGTCTGCGGGGCATCAAAAATTACTGCCCCGCACACCTCTGGTAGGTATATGACGGTAATCGCATTTATTTCGAATAGCAACGTCCTAAGAGAGACACACTCTAATAATGAATACATGTTTTTCCAAAAATATTCTATTTTGAGAATATTTATCTAACTGGAACGCTTTTGAAACCTCATACACCTCAATAAATTCTGCGAAATAAGAAGAGCAGAATTTTTAAAGAAATAAGTTTCCAACTGGACATTCTTTATGAATGACGTTTAATTGTGTCATGCATTGTTACTCGATAGATCCATTTCAATTATACTTTTCTCTCTCTTCCGTTTTGGCCATATGTCATACACATTTGTCCTTCATGGTCAACTGTTGACGTACTTTGTTAACAGACATCTTTTATGAATAAGAACAATTATTACTGTAACTCTTCTTATTGTTCATTAGCTTGAACAAAGGTGAACAAGCTTCTCGAACTCTTTCCTGACTTGTTTCTTTCACCTATAGATGCTTAATTTTCTTTTAAATAAACGATACATAACTTCACCTCAAATATCAACACGTATGTGACATAGGATCCAACCGACTTGTTGTCAAATCAATATGACAACAAGAGATACCGATCGTAAAACAGACAAATTATAGATTTGAATACCACAGGGTGAGTGTTTCTTCCTTTCTTTTGCCCTAAGGGGAGTATATGAGTGTATGCTCTGTATGGAAACGATGCGATTCTTAAGAAGAAAAAATACAATAAAGGATAATTCAACCGACGCTAACACTTCTTCTATCAAAAATGATCAACTAGTCGGTCTAAAATTCGTTAAAATAAGAAATGTAATCGAGGAGTATTATGGTTAAGTAGCACTAGACGTTTATTATTTTTTTTGAATGATTCATATTTCTGAGGTGATGATGAGAAAGAAAGATACATAAATAAACGTGCTAGATAAAAGAAAGAAGAAAAGAGACTCCTACCCTGTACTGCGTAAATATAATAAATGTTCCGATTAGATGTAATACAATCTTTCTTCATATTATATATTTTTCTCATTTTTTTCAAAAAAGAAAAAAACCTCAACTCTTCGTGGTAGAAATTCTGACTGTTGAATAAATTATTTTAGATATATTTCAATCTGTTTTTATTTGTAAAAAGAACTGATTATGTCTACTTCATCACAACTATTTGATGAGACAATTGCATCGTCTTATGTGAATCTTATTGATGAACGCCTTGGTGCTCAAATACTTTCTGTTTCTGACGAGTTTTTTGCTCCAGCAGTTCGTATGCTTGATCCTAAACCAGCTGTTTTTCATCCAGGAAAATTTGATGATCATGGCCAATACATGGAAGGATGGGAAAGTCGTCGAAAACGTGTAGCTAGTTATGATTGGTGTATTGTACAATTAGGTTTAGCAGGAAAAATTGTTGGTGTTGATATTGATACAAGTCATTTCACAGGAAATTATCCAGTAGCAGCATCTATTGATGCATGCTGCGTTAATAAAGGAGAAAAACCAGATAATTGGCAAGAAATTTTACATGCAGTCACGCTAGGTCCAAATGCTCATCATTTTCATGCAATTACAGTTGAGGATCATTGGACACATATTCGTTTAAATATTTATCCAGATGGTGGTATTGCTCGACTTCGTGTTTATGGTATTGTTCAACCATCAGAAGATAGATTCAAGGAAGAAGTTGATTTATTAGCTCTTGAAAATGGTGGTCGTGCCATAGCAGCAAATGATGAACATTATGGTAATCCATGGACTTTATTACATCCTGGTCGTGGTATTAACATGGATGATGGATGGCAAACTCGACGACGACGTTTACCTGGTAATGATTGGTGTTTACTTGCTTTAGGTAAACGTGGTAGAATATCTCGTATTGTACTTGATACAGCTCATTTTAAAGGTAATTTTCCTGATACATGTATAATTCAAGCAGCTGATGTTACTATAAATAATAATAAATCATTAGTGACTCAATCCATGTTTTGGCAAACATTATTATCTGAACAGAAATTAACAATGGATGCTATTCATACATATGATAAAGAACAAATCAATGATCTAGGTCCAATTACTCATGTACGAATTAATATTATTCCTGACGGTGGTCTTTCTCGAGTACGTCTCTTTGGTCGTGTTGAATAATATATGGTACATCTTCATTTGAAAAACTTTGAATTTTAGTTGATAATTCAAATAATAACGAATGATAATAAAAAAAAAATGAACGTAAATAAAATATACGTAGTATAAAAGCAATATGCACATTCAAAATCCTCAAATTTGTATAGAAAGAAAGAAGAAACTACTTATTACATACTTTCAAGTTGAGAATCGTCTAAGTTGAGCAATAAAATAAGATTCTTTTTTATACAGAAACAGAAGGCTATGAGTGTAGATGAGGATAGTTATATCATTTTACATCCACACACTAATGTCCTCTTTCATTACATTTCGAAATAAATTCTATCGCAGTTAGTTGCTAAGTAATGACGCTGCATCGCATAATATGTTTTATGTTCCGTCCGATGTTCGTTCTGCACATATTGATGACTAATCAAATGCACGCTCTGTATTGTACGATACCTAGTGCAGGTTTCGTCACTCATTGGTGCATGACGTCACGCCCAATTATTCTTTTTTGAGAGAATCTACGATTTCATATGCTGATCATTCTAGTGATTGTTTTCATTGAATGATGACGAACAAAGATGAACAAGTGGAATTGGCGAATCTTGCTGAGCAAACTAAACGGTGAGACATCTATTTGCATAGTATATATTCATTCTAATAATGCAAGTTTTGCTCTAGATATACTGATATGGTGGTAGCCATGAAAAATGTTGTTGAATCGAATAGTGAACTGACGACTGACGAACGTAATTTGCTCTCGAGGGCCTATAGATATGCGATCAGTAGTTGTCGATTATCTTGGCGAGTGATATCCATTATTGAACTCGAAGCTCAAGGTTTTGAACGTCAACGAGAAATGGTCAAAGCATATCGAGAGCAGATCGAAAATGAATTAAAAGATATCTGTTATGAACTTTTAGTAAGATCTTTTATTCAATTAAGGAGATGATTCTAGAAACAGAGTTTATCAATCTAGAGCTTACTTGATAAATATCTCATTCCGACTGTAACAACAATTGAATCGAAAGTGTTCTATCTGAAAATGAAAGGTGATTATTATCGATATCTGACTGAAATCACTACCGGCAATGAACAACAAAGTATTGTATTGATTTATAACATCAGAATAAATATGTTTGTTGATATTCATTGCTACAGAGTTCATCGAAGAGTCGAAGCATGCCTACAAGAATGGCTTTGACATAGCTCAGGATCAAATGACAGTTACACATCCTATGCGACTTAATCTTGCTCTAAATTTGTCAGTTTTTTGTTACGAATTTCTCAATGAAACAGATTTGGCATGTCATCTGGCTAAGAAGGTTTGTTCAATTTAACGTGTTTTGTTTCTTTATTTATCAAAATATCAACGATACAGGCCTTCGACGATGCTGTGTCTGGATTGGATTGTATCAGTGGCGATTCTTACAAAGGTAAGAACAAAACTTACTGATCTATTATTTAATATTAACGTAATTTTCCTTTCTATTTATTTTTAGACAGTACTATTATCATGCAACTACTTCACGATAATCTTAAGGTGAATATTGCGACTTCTGAACATTTTATATAATTAAACTTATCTTTGTTTTTGAATCTTCGCAGGTTTGGACTAAAAATCAACATGATCTTAACGATATGGATCAATCGAGAGAACAACAGTAACTGTGAATTCTGCTCACGCTTACTTTTTACTTCCGTTATTTTACATTATCATACTCATGTAACTAATCGATTTCACAATAAAAAATAAACACTCCCTCCTTGTTTCTTTTTAATCTTATCATCAGTAATAACAGGATACATTCAATCTCTATTCGTTATAACCCAACCGATATATGAGACAGTTGTTAGCAACTACAATTCACTTTTCAATCTCATCATAACCATCTTGAGGGTAGGTGGATGTTCTATTTGTAAACCCACACCCTTCTTTATAAAGAATTTATTAATACTAGATGACAAAATCAGATCAAAAAAAAAGATATATAACAACAAATTACAATTGATTTATAATGCGCAACAATTCGATTTTCTACACAATGTGATTCTATTTTATATTTACATTCAACTACATATTGAGTATCGATGTACTCATTGACAATCGAACAATATCATAGTATAAATAAAGGATGTTACAAATCGTAGGGAGAAAAAAAATGTACAGTATAGAGTTTTACCAAGCCATCTTAGCCAAAAATGATTTTGGATATCGACGTACAAGATATTTACGTATCTCATCGAATAGAAATAATCCGACTCCAAATGCTAACGCCGGGCAAATATATTTAATTGATACTGGTTCTGTTTTAAACATTGAATTAAACCATGGTACTCGTGTGACGATGATACCAACGATAGCTGAGAATAATATACCTAATAGAATAGTCCAATTACGTCCTTTTCCGAAGAATGGATTATGATTGAAGAATGATACATGTCGTGTACGTGTTGCTAGTAGATTGAACATTTGCATAACACATAATGCTACATAATATATAGATTGACCGGTTTGTTGAATGATTAATAATTCTTCTGGTGTTTTAGCAATTGGAGGGTTTGTACCATAATTAGCGTACGTGAAAAATATGCTGTTCAAAGGAATACCTGAAGAAATAGAAATAATTTATTTAGTTAAACTAATTCGTTCTTTTTGTTTTTTTTTAAAAGAATTATTATTTACCTTGTGATGAATAATACCAGAAGAAGCAGAAGAAAGCAGCAAAACATTCGATATTTCCCACAACCAAGTAAGCGTGAACAAGTAATTTCCAATCAATCAAATGTGTTTTATGACGAATAGCAGGTGGGCGCGACATTATATCATCTTCAGCTTCTTCTGAAACCATTGCTAATGAATTAACAACATCGTTGAACATACAAAAGATGATAGCCAAAAAGAGAGATAGTGGAAGTGGAATACCTAACCAAATGTTAAAAAATACAGGAATTACTTCTGACCAAGAACCTTCAATAGAAAATAAATTCATATGATATTGTTTTTTTTTCATCTAAATAATTAAAAACTTACCTCCAGGTAATAAATAGATTGCAACTTTTTTCAAATTATCACTTAATAATCGACCTGTTTCAATAGCAGTGATAATTGAGGAAAAGTTATTATCGAGCAAGATCATATCACCAGCTTCTTTGGCTACATCCGTTCCAGCAGCCATTGCTACACCGAGATCGGCTTGTTTAAGTGCTGGTGCATCATTTGTTCCATCTCCAGTTACTGCCACTACTTCGCCTCTCTTTAAAAACTCCATAACAATACGTAATTTCTGTTCAGGTGATGTCCGAGCAAAGACAATCTCTTGATGGGACAAAACCCAGTCCCACATATAGTCCTAAATGATAGATATAATATGAATGTAGTTATAACATTAATCTTTAAATATATTTAACTTACATCCATTGAATGCATATCACCGCCAATTACAACAACACCATAAGGAATTAATTTAAGTTTGTCTATATCTTTAACTTGATTTGGATCTCGTAGATAGAAGAGGATACAAGCCCAAATACGTTTGAAAATGTTTGATTTAATTTTCATATTAGACGTTGTTTTAATACCCTTAACTTGGATAGATGTCATTACTTCACTAACAATATGAGTTTCAAGACATGTGTTCGTATCACGCATAAAATGAGCCATTATTTGACCTGTCTCATTATTATGTTCAATTTTAAATGTATCAATACCATGATCGATACTAATTTCTTTGGAAAGAATATTCACTTTTTTAGCAATTGAAGCTGCTGTAGTTGGATGATCACCAGTAACCATAGCTACACGAATATGAGCACGACGTGCTTTGATTACTGCATCAGGTACTTCGGGACGAGCTGGATCAAGTAATGAGAACATACCTAAATAAATTTATAAAATATATTTTTTATTTATAGATTCTAATTAAATTTTAAGTTACCGATAAAACAATAAGTATCTCCTGGTAATCCATTAAGATCAGGTTCATTTGAGATTAATTCTGATTGTTTTTGTTGATGTTGTTTTTTACTTGTTTTATATGTTTCTATTAAAGAATTGTATTGACTCTTTTTCATCTTCTGTTGAATCATTCCAATTACTCGATATCCACATTTTCCAAGTGTTTCTTGTCGTTGTTGAATAGAAGATCGAAATTCTTCGGTTATCGGCAATATTTCATCACTTGAATCTTGTTTGTATGTTGAACATCGTGAAAGAATAAAATCAGGTGCACCTTTAAGTGTAATAAGTACGGTTGCATCATTATCAAGACTAGTCGATGTTTGTTCAAGCATATTAGCAGTAATCATAAATTTATTTTTTGAATTAAATGGAAGAATATTAATACGTGGATTTGTTTTCTTCACTTGTTCAATATCAACTGAACATTTATCATTACAGAAATGATAAAGTGCTACATCAGCTGCATCTCCCACTATTTCATTCTTCTCTAAATATGTATCATTAGTATTACTTTCAAGACTTGGATTATCAATGCCATTTCCGTTAATTAACGATGGTTGTTTGACAACATTATTACAAAGACATGCACCAAGAATTAAATCTTTCATAGCAGTTGGAATATTTTCTGCAGTTAATGATGGCCGCTTTCGATCGATTATATGTTGTTCATCATTCAATGTGACATTCGGTTCATTATTGGTATGAATTGGAATCATATATTCTCCTTGAGTTCCCCATAGAAGAGCAGTAATTGTCATTTGATTAATCGTTAATGTTCCAGTTTTATCTGTAGCAATTATCTAGTAGAAAAAAACAAAATTAATTAATCATATTCGGACATATAGTTAGATCACTTACAGAAACTGAATTAAATGTTTCAACAGTTGCTAGACTTTTGACCATTACTTTTTGTTTATACATTCGTTTTGCAACAATAGTTAATACAAGAGTAACAGCAGCTGGTAAACCTTCTGGAATGAAACATACGACCATACCAATTGAATTAACAATATTTCCTATATATAAAAAAAATTAAATGATCTGTGAACTATATATTTATTTATTAATTACCATTGAATGAAATATATCCATTCTGTTTAATATTAAGCCAAGCAGCCCAAGTAATCCATAAAAGAAAAATAGATAAAAGTGCTGCAGCTATAACAAACAATACGAAACGATTAATTTCCCGATGAAGTCCAGTTATTTCCGATCCACTGGTATTTCGTGTCATTTTTCCAACGTGTCCAAGAATGGTACTATCTCCAGTATTAACAACTATAGCTTCACCTGTTCCTTGTACGACGAGTGATGAATAAAAAATGATATTCGTCGATTCTAAAAAGTTTCGATTTGTACATTTAATTGTACAAATTACAGGTGCTGATTCGCCAGTCAATTGTGAAGTATTCACTTGAAGATCATCACATGTAACAATTCGACAATCGGCTGGAACTTTTTCACCAAGACGAACACGAATTATATCACCAGGTACAAGTTCTTCTGCATTGATTTGTATTTCAGCACCATTTCTTTTGACAGTAGCAGTTGTTGGTTGCATTTTTGAAAAAGATGCCACTATTTTCATTGATTTCACTTCTTGATAGAAGTTAAAGAGAGCATTAGAAACAATGACAAGCACAAGTATTACACCCAATCCTAAATTGGTAGGATCAGGACTTGGTTCGCCAAATGGTTTCTACAAAAGCAAAGAATTCGTACGATCGATTTTATTTAAAAAAAAAGAAGTATAGATGACTTACGTAGCTAAGAAAGGCGAATAGAGTTGCAATCCATAAGATACCATTGAAACCGATAAGAAGTTGTTTGATAAACATCCATAAGAGACTTGGTTTGTGTGATGGTGTAAGTTTGTTTTCTCCGAATGTAGTACGATGTTCTGTTACTATATCATTTGTTAAACCTTTTGTCAAGTCGCTATTAAATCGTTCAACTAATTTCTCCATAGGTATAATATGCGTATCGACCTTCATTAATGATGAATCTTCAATAATATCTTCATCTAATTCCAATGCATTATCGTCGGTATTGGAAGGAAGATATGTTGACTTGTCTCTCGTGGTCTTCGATGGCACTTTCAAGACATCGGTTTTATCCATTAGTACAGTGACATGATTCTGATGTTCTTCAGGTGATGATATCATTCGATTACGATGACGAGCTAATTCATATCTACGTCTTTCTGCCAATTGAAGACTCAAGTGTTGTGACATAGTTTGCCAAGCAATACAATCTTGTCGCATGTTATAAACTGGACTATCATCTGAGCCAATAATATTTATTGCACGTAATGAAGAACGAAGGCTGTTCTTTCGACGACCAGCATTTGCTGACGATGGAGCCGAT
The DNA here is from genome assembly GCA_905250115.1 of Adineta steineri. Taxonomy (NCBI): domain Eukaryota; kingdom Metazoa; phylum Rotifera; class Eurotatoria; order Adinetida; family Adinetidae; genus Adineta; species Adineta steineri. Next base: position 36,742 of record CAJNOI010000355.1, on the reverse strand, counting down.
AATGATGTCTTCACAGGCATTGTTTGTCGACGACCGGTATTGAATGGTAATATATCATCCTTACTGCTCTTACGCCCAACACTATTCCAGCGAATCTTAGACATCGATTCGTAATACAATCAAAATGAATTGTGTTCGATTGATTAATTAATAACTACAAATAAATTCTACATTATGAAAAGTAGTTCAATAAAAATTACTTAATCGTTCGTTCTAATACTAATTTCATAGAATTTTACTGTGCGAGAAAAAGTTGTATAAATATTATGTGTTCTCTACACTCAGAAAAAAAAATTTCAACTTAAACTCGATATTAAAATGATTAGAAATGTCACGTCGTGAAGTCGAATGTTAAATGATATTTTATTAGATAATAAACTACTTCATAGACGTCTATATATAATGCAATACGCGTATACTAAGGAATATTCTAGAAGAGAATATGCCTCGACAGTAACAGAGATTATTTCGACAGAGAATAATCCGAGTGCATACACGAGAACAAAGAAACGTATATACGAAATATATATTAACAACCTCGATAGAAAAGAAAGAAGAATAAAACGAACGATAATAGTCTAGCCTATACATTACAAGAAAGAAATAATATTCATTAAAAGATAAATATTATACTGGATATATCAGTAGTTGAACAACAATTTCACTTGAAAGTTATTAATCGATTTTTGACAGTCACAAAGTAACGAACTTATTTTTCATAAAAGAATTAAATTCCCGAACTTTTTTATCCGTTATTTTCTGTTAATCGATGTGACATAGAGTCTTTTGATCATTCCATACAAATCTTAGTTTACTCCGTAATTTCACTATGTTTTATCTTATCTTACATTATTGAGCTTTAATTATATAAGGACAGACTAAAATAAATATTTTAATGATATAAAACGAATCAGAAAATATAAAATTGAATCAATATTTAAAATATTTTATCCATATAAACTATTCTATTATTTATTACTTTTGATTATAATACAGTTACTTAATGATCAAGATTTAAGAGATTTGTCCAATTTATGATGTGTACTATTCTTTCTCTCTTTGATATATTAGATAAAATTCACAAAATCAAATTAGAATAAGACTTATACGACGCACTATAAAACAAAAGTTTTTGTTTTAAACATACGTGTTCATAATTCCGAAGAATATGTACGCATTGAATAAATGAATAAATAACTGCTGGTTGACTTCTCTATTATATAGCAACAAAATAACAAAGAAATAAAGTTCATTGTTACTATCGGTCAAGTCAATGAGAGGGACTAATGGATAAATATCTTATTTCCATTTTTGGCTCTTTCTCTTCATTGACTCTGTGACCGTTACGCTTGACCTTCGTTCATTGTACATAGCTTTCTCTTTCTTACGTGACGATATACCTCTTGTATGAACGAGACCAATTGGTGTGTGAAAAAGCTAGATAAAACGAATATCACTACAATGAAATTGGTCACAACTCTATCTATTCGAAATTGGAAATCTAAAAAATATTTATTTATTTTATTGATGTAAATCCTTTATTAAAACTTCTTATATGAACCATTAAAATGAGTTATTTGAAAGTAAATCTAATGTTTATAGAGAAATGTAACATTGGACCTTTTTTTGTATAGATACACAATGTTCTATACTTAAGATTTTTCCCTTAATTCTTTCTATATGGATTTTCTCTCTTGTTTACGCATGTTTTTATATAATGGCACCAGCTCGAAAAATTAAGGATGTGAATGCGATGTCTTGGTAAATCGTACACAAACTTATTATATATGAATTACGTATGTGCATATACTAATCTAAGTGAATATGATGAAGGTATACGTGCGAACTTGTCTATGAATAAGTAGAAAATCTACATTCATACCCGTAAAATGATTTCATCAGTTCAGAAAATATTGTGTATTTTTTTTTTGAATAAAGTGTTTAACTTTAAAAAATAAAACAAAACGAAGTTTAATATATGTTATGTTATAAAACAAATCAACAATATCTTATATTTATCAGACATGCTGCAGAAGAACACATAAAACTGAATACAACTTTTCAAAGTAAGCAGATCTTCAACGATCTGTCTTATTCAATTGAATTGAATTTTTATCTTAAATTAACATCGATCTTTGACTCTATATTCTATATATTTATTAAGAAATTTAGCCAGCTGACACTCACACAATTTTATAGGAAAATCTTACCAACTGGTTAAATGTCTTTGAGCTTAATTCTTGCACATAAATAAATCACCGTAGAACTACAAAAGTTTCATAAAAAAAAGTTGTAGCGCAACTCCTTCGAACTTGACAAGGAAAACTCGAAATAGCTGCTGCAGCATAAGTTAACGCAACTTAATAACTAAGTTGCTAGTACACTTCATTTCCTCAACATAAGCAACTAACTTAAATAGCTTTAATAGAAAAAGATTTAATTTTCTTTCTTTGAGTTATTTATAGCCTTTCGATAAAAGTCTTTCATTCTCATTGTTTTTATATTAATATACTTTGCGTCAAATTTATGATCAAATGAAGATACGACATAATATTTCTTTGCAGTAAGATATATATATCATATTGAAATAAAACTATCATGTCATAAATTTACTCAACAATAAATTTCATGCAACGCATGATAGTATAGAGACAGTAAACGCGAAAGACTTTTGCACAAGTATGTAGTGATATCATATTCTTTAGAAAGAATAGTGCTGTTAGAAACTGGACTTGAATTTTAGAATATGTTGTCTATATTGTTTTACAAACACTCTTTCAACTAATGATTGTTTTCTTTTTTTCGGCATTAAAATATTATCCGTTTCTTTTCTATTGTATCAGCGGGATATTAAGGATAAAAATTCCAGCTAAGGACGATACTCTTCAGGAGAGATACTATAGTCCTATTTATAAAGAAAGAGTAAGCCGTCCTCATGAGTCATCTTTGATTCAATTCAATCGAAGATGAAAAGTAAACACTTCCTTTCTATATATTCTTCTAAGATTATATACAGCTGCGTGTGGTTATTTGTCGATTCTTCTCATATTGTGTATTACACCGATATCTTATCAAATCGAACTATTAAGCCAAAAAAAAACAGTGGTAAATATATATTAACTAATATCAGAAACCTATGCACCTGTTTGCGAAGCATGCGTTAATTTCAAGTTAAATTTGAGTACGATTACATGTACTATTATTCGTAGATATATAAAAACGATTCTTTTATAATAACTTCCAATGGTTTTATTATCAATTATTGAATAAATATGTCACTGATAATAAATAATGATGATGAAGATGAATTTGTCGAAAAACAAATACTCAATCAATTATCACAAGAAAATTATGCTCCAGTACGACTTCGATCGTTTATTAATCATTATGGAACTGTTCGACCACGTATTTCAACTATAAATCGTTTGAGAAATCATTTTAATAAATTCTTTAATACATTAAATTGCCTTTATATTATTAATGTATTATTCGATCGAATACCGATTATACGTTGTCTTAAAGAATATAATCTACGAAAGAATCTTTTCGCAGATATTATGTCTGGTATGACAGTAGCAATTATGCATATACCACAAGGTTGAAGAAAAACAAAATAAATGAAAATATATTTAATAATCTCTGTATTTGCTGATAATTATAGGTATGGCTTATGGCATGTTAACAACATTACCACCTATTCATGGTATAGATATTATTGAAAATTAGATTATTCTCTTATATGCATATTTTAGGATTATATGTCTCCTTTTTTCCTGTTCTACTCTATATGATTTTTGGTACTTGTCCACATTTATCTATAGGTTAATCTAGTTTACAGTAGAATATTCATCAGGACTAATTTATCTTCTCTTTTTGTAAAGGTACCATTGCTGTTATATCACTAATGACTGCACAAGCCATCAGTGGAACACCATTACAATCTTTCAATATTATAAATAATCAATCATATGTTGCATCTAATATATACGATGAAATAGTCATCAATGAAAAAGTAGGTATTGCTACGACATTGGCTTTTCTCGTTGGACTTATTCAGGTAAACTAAACAGATGAAAATAATAAAAATAATAAATGAAGACTTGTTTTTCTTAAAGTTAATTCTATCATTTCTTCGTCTTGGTTTTCTCACAGTATACTTAACCGAACCATTTATTAGTGGATTCACAACAGGTGTTGCTATTCATGTATTTTCAGCTCAACTACCATTCATTTTCGGTATAAAAAGTCCACGCGGTATTCAAGGTGCTTTTAAATTACCTAGATTCTATTTTAAATTAATTGGGTCCATAATTCAAAATATTAACTGGATATCAACAGTAATTGCTTTTACATCAATCATTGTTTTATTTACAGCTAAACAATTAAATGATCGTTATAAATCAATTATACGTGTTGTTATTCCAAGTGAACTTATTCTGGTATGTTTAACCGTCATTTCATTCAGCGAGAAAAAGAATCCAAGGATAGTCTAATATGTAAACCATACGATCAGGATCTTGATCGTTGTATCGAGAAATGAAAAAGTATAACTGCAGATAATTCAGGTAGATGTAAGACATGCTTTAGCATTGACATGTGAGTTCTATATCTTCTGTGAATATTTGCAAGGCTTTATTGCATATATGACTTTAGAAAAACTCTATTTTTAGATAATTATTGGCACTCTTATTTCTCATTTTACTCAAATTCATACTTTTCATGGTGTGTCAGTAGTCGGTCCGATTAAGCAAGGTCTACCATCACCAACTCCACCTCCATTGCAGCAGATTTCATATTTAATTATGCCTGCTGCTACAATTGCTATGGTCAGTCTATGTATTTCAATTTCAATGGGTAAAATGTTCAGTCGAAAACATAATTATAAAGTTAGCTCCAATCAGGTATGATTGATCATTTATTTTAATATTAGAAAAAACAGCAAAAAATGAATAGGCTATTCCTAAAGTCATCATTTAAGAATTGAAATTTTTCTTTAAATATCATAAATAACCTCTTATCTATGTTTTATCTATTAGGAATTGTTAGCCTATGGAATATCTAATGTTGTTTCATCTTTCTTTCAATGCTATCCAAGTTCAGGCGCATTAACTCGTTCCATAGTACAAGAAGGAAGCGGTTGTAAAACTCAATTAGTTGGTGGTTTTTCATGTATTGTCTTGGGTATAGTCATAGTAGCATTGACACCATTATTTTATTCTCTTCCAATGGGTTGTTTGGCTGCTATTGTTATTGTTAATATGAAGGGTCTATTATTTCAAATTAAAGATTTCTTTTTTTACTATCGTATAAGTTTTCTGGAATGTGTAAGTAAATATAGTTATTTCAAATCATATCTCTTACTGTTTCGTCTAATCGAGTAGATTCTATGGATTGTTACATTTATGACTGTAATTCTATTCGAAGTTGATATTGGTCTTTATGCTGGCTTATGTACATCATTTCTCATAAATACAATACGTACTCAAAAGTAAGCTATTTTATTATGTGTTTTTATTCTATAAACTATTTCTTTTTTTTTCCATAGACCTCATTTCGTTGTTCTCGGTCAAATCGATGATACTGAAATATACAAGAATGCCAAATTATTTCCAGTAGTAAGTAATCAATTTATATGCATATATTGTATTAAAATTGCTTCTACACTAATAACAAAGAGATACATTCAGCAAACTAATATAAAGAATGAATTATTAGATAAATCATTCATGAGTTTCAGAATTACATTTTTTAGTTATTGTTGTTGAACATGATGCTGTTCGAGTATTGAGATAATTGTAAATGAATAGAGAGTATATGTTTCATGCTATCGCAACTGTTAGTATGTATGTATCACATCTATTTCGACTACGACATAGATATACTTATAGATCAGACGAATAATAAATATATCTAAATTGAATATGTTGCTTCTGTAGGCTCATCAATATGATAATATTAAGATTCTTCGCTTTGATGAATCACTTTATGCATGTAATTCACCATTTTTTAAACGAAAATTTTATGAACTAATTGGTATTCAATTACGACAAGAACCACTTATTTCATATAAAAAGCAAAATTTGAATAAGATTGAAAACATAAAATATAATTATGTTATTCTCGATTGTTCACCATTCAATTTTATTGATACAGTTGGAGTGAAATTACTTATTGAAGTTTGTATTGTTTATAAGAAATACTAATTAATATAAAATATATTTTATTATTTTAGATTTATAATGATTTAAAAAAACGAAATATTCAATTATATTTAAGTGAATGTCGATGTAAGTTACTTAAATTATATATTCTCAAAACTAATCTTTTTATATTAATGTAAAGATGGTGTTCGTCGTACTCTTGAATTAATGAATTTCTATGAAAAAACAGCACCTAATATTATCTATATAACAACACATTATGCAGTTATGTCTATAAGAACAGAATCAGATACCAGTATGCATAGTTAATCAAATGATATTTATTGTTTATATTTTGTTTTTTTTATAGATTTACCAAAAGTGACGATAGCTACACAAGTTTAATTATACTCTTATCATAACACATCTCAATTGACCTTCAACCCTATTTATTTCTTATTTTATACCATTTTAGTTCGCTCTTTTTTCAACAGTTAACACACTGAGAACGTATCGATTTCACTGCGTCTTATAGTATATTGATTATAAATAAAAAAAAGCAATCAAATGAATAAACGTACATTATGAGAAAATATGCCGGTGTTTTTTGTGTACAATTATTTACAATACAGAGTGGATCTTTTGGTTTGTATAGAAGTCAATTAGTATTTATGAGAATTCCCAAAAAGTTATTATATTTCACTGAACAATAATCGAAGACAATAATGATCAAAGGCCAACCCTCAGAAGTCAGATTTAATGTTAGATTGTGTCGTACATTTAATATCTGTAACGTATGGTGTGGGAGCGAATGTAATTCATGACTATATTCTACTCTTACCCACATCCACACTCTCAAGATGCTACAATTAGTTTCGGTCACCGGAGCGAGATGTTTTATTGTTACCACAATAACTATTTCGTAGAAACACTGAATTTTTTGCATAATAAAATGATTAGAAAGCAATACAAGTAATTACAAATATTACAGACAACATTAAGTAAAAATAGTTATATCTTGAGACTGTGGGTGTGAGTACAAAAAAGACGATTCTACTTTATATTCATAGAATTCCTTAAAATAAAGAACGAAATCGTCGAAGTTTTCGTTTGATATTAGCATTAAATTCATCTTTATACGTTTTTGATGGTAATACATAGATAATAAATGTCATCATTGATGGTACAAATGATATTAAATAAGCAAAAAGAAATAACCAGGAATTGTTTGGTGATTTCATACATCCACTTGTAAATGAAATGATTAATCGTGCTAATGCTAATAATACAAATACAACTGATGCCATAAGACGAGATTTGTGTTGTTTTAATTGTAATCGTATATGTTCGATGAGTGGTAATCTTCTCTCTTGAGTTGAATGAAAATTAGCAATTGATATAATAATAAAGATTATACTGAATAAATTAATTAAAAAAGGCATTAGAAAATGAATGAATATAATAAATGAATTAAATGTACCAATTGAAGACGAATATTGTACAATACACCAAATACGTTTTTCATCAATATCAATATCATCAATTAATTGACGATGAAATGGATCATGAAGATGTGTGAGGATTGTAAAACTTAGAATACTTAATATAACCCATTTAGATATTTGTTTACTTTTAGTTCTGTCGAACCGAACACCTTTTCTAATATTTATAACTTGTTCAATAGAAACACATGTATTAAGCCAATCATTAAATGCTATAAGAACTTTAATAGTGATATCTAATAAGAGACAATTAATATTGAGAAATGATCGATTAGTATGAATTGTCATTTGTGATAATAATAATTCCCAAAATTTAATTGTTAACATAATAATTAAACATATTGATGTCCAAGAAGATAGTAAAAGATAATAACCACGACCTACATTTCTTGTTCTCTTCATATGAAATGTTAATATTGATGTAATTCCATTAATTAATCCTAAAATCAACATAAGTGTGATAATGGCTATACTAATTTTGATAATCATGGGTTGTTGAGAAAAAGAACGATTTGGTTTAATATGATAACTAAGAATATAATCAAGTGATAAAACAAAACCTTTGGTAGTAAATTGACATCTTAAACCATAATAACAATCAGAACATATGCATAATGGTATAGAAGAACATTTGGGATCATCTTGAAAGCATCGACCATGATTTTCACAATAATTATTTCCTTGACAATCATAAGTCACTGAATGATTAAAAATAAAACAATTTGAAAATCGATCAAGATCACATAGACACATATATGTTTCATCATAAAAACACATTAATTGTTTGTATTGTCGACATAAAAGAGGATAATATTTGATACGATGAAGATAAGAATAAGATTGTAAAGTAGAATTGATTAATTCATGTATGGAAACACATCGTTGATTTGATGATAATTTCATGTGAATATGATTTAGTTTTTGGAAATTCTCTTGTCGAATAATTAAATAATAATTTTCTTCTGAGAGTTCAATAAAAAGAAGATGAAATTGTTGTTTTACATGAATTTGTAAAGTATTTTCTCCATATTTGATTTTTCTTATTTGTGTTATATGTTGTTGTTCCGAATGATCAAATGCTTTGATGAAATGAATAAATACAATTGAAACTTGTTGAATTATATCTTCATTTAATTCAATAAAAATTCCATCTGTAATCTGATTTTCACATCTTTTTCCATAGAAATTATCTTTACATAAACAAATAAAATCATTGATGTTGATACGATCATTAACTGGTATACATAATCCATTATTTTGACATGAATTATTTGATGATTGACAAACTGAACGTGTTAGAGAACAATTTCGACCAAATTTGTTCATTGAACATAGACAAATAGATGAAGTAAGACAAAATGAATCTGATGAACAAGAACAAGAATGTTTATAATAACATTGTCGACCAGAATAACCTTGATCACATTGACAAAAATATGAGGAATTGTTATTAACATATTTCATACATCGACCATATTTTCCACAAGGTAATTTGCATGAAGATTCGACTTGTTGTTGTGTAGTAGTAGTAGGTGGAATAAATAATTGTGTAGCAATTCGATTAACAGGTAGAAATTGAAAAGGAATGGATAGATGCCAACTTGCCCAATATGTTAATGTAATTTTATTAAAAATATCAATACGTATTGAATAATTAGCTGAAAGATTTTTGGGTCGATGAGGATAAAGTAAATAAATATGAAATTTCTTTTGACAATCACGTTGAGGTATGTATGTAATTTGTTCATGATAAGGATAAATTGTTTGTTGATGATCGATGAGCATGATTACTAATTGAAAAGAATGAATATTATCTGTAATTGTACGATAAATTAGTTGTAGTGTTAAACTAATACGTTGATTTTGTAAGTGACATCGATTACCAAAATAAGATGGAGGACAAAGACATTTTTTAGTTTGATTATTTTTGAATAGAAGAGGAATTCCTCGATTACAATACCAATCTCTTGTTCGATTTTTCATCGGAGTACTTGTATTTACATCTACTTGAGATACTTGGAGAACCGAGGAATTAATAGAAGATGATGGAAAATAGTTCAATCGAAATGTTTGGAGAAATTGTTTCGGTTTTCGTTTGAATTTATCTGGGTCTGTGAGTCTGTACCTGTCACGATTATACATCAGAAGAGTGACAAATTTAAACGGCGAAGCTATTTTGGTTTGTATAAAACAATTATCATCATGGACCATTGTTGAATTTGATGGAGGATTAATTAGGTGTTCTGAAGTAATACATTTTGTTTCGTTCCAAAAAAAGTGATCGTTTAAATCAATAACGGTATTATTAGCAAAATAGACGTAACGAAGTATTTCTGTTACAGATTTCCAACGTTTCTCCATTAAATGGAGATATAACACACAGATACTCGGTCTCTCAGAAAAAGCAGGCACACATAAGTGTTCGTTTAATAGACATTTTGCATCTGGACAGTTTAGTTCATCCGCACCATTGAAGCAATGCCAAGCATTATCACATCGAGAGTATGGATTATTACATGGCCACCATGCACAATTAGTTTCATCTGTATTATTGAATTCATCCATTGAGAATAAATCCTTTTCTCCATCACAAAATATTGCAAAGGGTACAGGATTTCTTTGAATATCTCGTCGATCTTCTGGCCATTCATCATCTCCAAGTTCACAATCTTTGATTCCATTTTCAATAGCAACTAATGATAAACATTTTTCTGAATTAGATGCACATTTAAAACGTTTTGAATCATTTAATTGACAAGCAGAAAATAATTCATCTTCTTTGAAATAACAATCATTATAGCCATCAACTAATCGATGTTTTGAAATGCATTTTGATGAATTTGAACAATGAAATAAGGATGAATGTGAACATGTTTTATCTGTACCAATTGTTAAACAACGTTGACCAAGATCAATCAAAATTTGATCTAACAGATACCAAACTAATAATGTTTTATTTATTAGATCTTGCATTTTACAACATATGAGCCCGTTATACATACCAATATTTATTGAACAATGTATTAGTCCAGGACAATGACTTGCATTAAAACAGATAAAATCAGGTGCGATATTATGTTTGAACTCATCGACGGATCGATTTGTTAAATAAACAAATTGAAACAAGCCATATATGAAAGGAGATTTGGGTAACAGAAGCCATTCCGACGGACAATGATTACCAAGAAATTCGCAACCAGTATTGCTTGTGTCATTATATTTAAAGTGAATAATAGTAGAGAAACGAAGTGAACAATAGAATGCTTGTCTACAGGATATGTTTGAAATGTGGTCTAACGAAGTGAAAACATTAAAAAACATATAATAATATCGATTTGCATCGCAGATGTCACGGCTGTTTGTCGTAGATTCTGTCCAAAAGGAGGGACTAGGAAAATTACGACATGGAAATAATACAAGAGGACGTCGATCATTGAGTTCTTCACACTGAAATGTTGATACGCTTGTACATAGATGGTCAGTTACGTATCTGGAGTATTTTGCTGGGTAGACTTCGTCTGAACCGTCAAGACAATCAGTACTTGTTTTTCCATCACGAAGAAATGTAGATGAAATACACTGTCCACCGAAATGACAACGAAAATCATCTTCAAAACATTCATTCACTTCTAATGTGTCGCATAATTGCTCATCTTCCCCATAGAGACAATCAAAATATCCATCACAAATTTCATGCCAATCAAGACACATCGGTGATGGACCACGATAACAGTCAGGTAAAAATGGATAACATGTATTTGAATAGATGTATATTTCAGCTATATCATTAATATCATAATGAAATTGAAAAACTTTATTAAATGAAGGTAGTACAGTAGATTGAAATCTATATTGACATATCGAACCAAACCATGGTAATGAACAATTGTGAAATATTTCATTCGAGTTCTGGCCAGTTCTGTCATATCGTTCGATAATATCAATTGGTACTGACCATTTGAGTAATTCCCTACTTGTTACACCTTGTCGATATAACTCAGCAAACGTCATGCTATTTAAAATGTTTTTGTACGGTATGGTAGAGAAATTTTCTTCTTCTTTTTCAGTTCCATCAAGTCGTCGACAATAAGGAATTAAACTGTAATCATGACTAGACAGAAGTGTTGTATCTGCTAATGTATCTCCTGAATATGCATATAAACAATCAAATGTTGCATTAATTTCATATCGATCATCCGAATTGTATACAAAATATTGCGCATGAAGAATAATAAAAGATGTGAGCAACACTAGTAATGTTACAAACGTCATTTCTTAATCAAATGAAACAAAAAATAAGTATTTTTTTATAATTTTATGTAGCGTTAATCTGAAGATAAATATAATGATTTATTTTGCTTTTTATATTTATTCCGAGCGCTGAAATAGCAACAAGACAAATAACATGAGAGAAAGCAAAAACTTCACATATGTTAAGAAGTTTATTAAAGTAAGTAAAAGAGATCTTTTTAATAATTGTGATATTCAATTAAGAGATAATTTTATATATAATTCTGACTTAAGGATATGCAATAGTTTTTGTATAAATTGTTTTAATCTAATAAAAAAATAACGTAATTGAAGTTTATTTGATATATATATTTATATATATGGGATGATCAGGAAATTATGGAATATTTTTTTTTATTTTTATTGTTGACGTCATTAACAGAAAATTATTATGTATCGTTTGCCAAATATGTGCACGTAATTCTTTATGTGTTGCAAAGTGGTAAAGCAAAAAAAAGGATAATTGTTTTTTCTATTTGTCGATACAAATTTATAAAAGCAACTTCCTCGTCATGAAGGGAAGATTTAACGTCTCACAGACGATATATACGTCACCAAGATTAGAAATGGCACTTTGTTTTTATTTTACTACATTAATTTATATGTTAGAGTTGCTTGTTGATCATTTACTAGCTCATTTTATATTGATAGCATATGAAATATTCAAATACCATTTAGAGAATATTTTGCTTTCTAAATCAGATGAAGAATAGCATAATATATAGATGAGAAAGTCCTGCGAAACTGTTATGAATATGTGGGAGCTGTCAGGAAGTGGCAACAGTCTTCAGAAAGTATTAAAAGCCGCTAATAATTGGGAAGAACCATCAGATACTACTGGAAATCGCCACAAATCACAGGCAGACGACACAGAAATATATTATTTCACATGCACTCTCACTCGCAGTCTTTACCAATTATTTTTTTTCTGTTAGTTTGCATTGTGACGCGGAATATTGTTCACTTATCTACTTAAAATAACTAAATAAGAAGCTATTGGAAATTTTTATATGTAGATGTGTCCAGTATTATTGACAGAATTATTCTTATATAAGTCGATATGACTGAAAATATTGGATGGTATTAAATGTTGCTCTTGAAGCTGAGTTATGGTGCTTGAAGAACTCTTTGAAACTTAGTTTAAGTATTGTAAGTTTCATTTACCAATGGTAGTAATACATATGGCGGTAACTGCGAGTATTAATTAGCAACATAGGAGTTAATCATACCGCACATAGTAAAAAAGACTTTTTTATTCATAAGCTATAAATAAAAATAATTGTTCAAATCCTTTCTTTCTTATATTTAAGCTCATTTTAAGCGAATGCATTTGTTAGTTAAAATTTAAAGATTATCGCCATTGAAAAAGTCGTATATCATAGTTAACTTTTTTCTTTTAGATATTTCGAAAATGTATGAAATTACATTAAAGAACAAGAACAACATGAACTGGGTTCTCTTTCGACATTACTCCACGGAAAATATTGTCCTTGAGGATCTAGTCGTTCAATGTGTTCTCTTGCATCAGCAAGAATAACATCTCCTGTATCACCATCCAATAAAATTAATCTTGGAATTCCATTGACACCAAATCTATATTCCAACTCTTGTTTTTTTACTCTGTCTCTGTAGTCTAATCTTAACCAAGGCATATATTGATAATAATTGTAGAATGATTGTTCATCATAATCAGAACTAAGAAAAATAATTTCGAATTTTTTTTCTTCAGCATGTGCTCTATAAAATTCAATTAGTCTTGGAGTAAAGGCAAGGCATGGTGAACACCTAAGAAAAAAATTCTTACATGATATTTAATGTAAAATCAATATTAAACATACCAGTGAGCACTAAAATAGAGGCCGATTATTTTTCTTTTATATTTTCTGGCATTTAGATCAACTTCTTCATTAGCTTTATTAAAAATATTTCCATTAAAATATTTTGCAATACCGGCCATAAAGTGATATCTTTGCCTAGGTATAATCACGAGAGAGAGTAAAATATGATAATAATTTCTTACGTTAGTTTTGGTTATACTCCTGCGCGCACATGTTCTCCTCTTCTCTCCTAATGATAGGAAGAAAACGATCAATAAACTATCTGATGTGTTTATACGTGCTATAGAAACAAAACAAAACCTTTTTATTCTGTAGTCATGTGTTTTGTGACGTTTTTGTTTACATTATTAACTATAATATATGCTTTCGAGAATAATTATTTATTAAATGTTGAATGAAATAGAAAGGATTGATCTTGTAGATATGGACGATACAGAAATGTACTATCTCATACCCATCCATACGCGCATCTTCATCAAGTTCAAATGGCTAAAAGAAAATGATTTATTAATTAATATTTGTCGATGACCTTGAAATGTACAACATATTTCTTTTTTGTGATATTGATTTCATATCTGACAAAACGAAATCTTGTATCCCATATCAAGTATTTCTCTTCTGTAAACGTGAGAAAGTAGATGAAAGCATAAATGTGAATATGATATGCGATTATTCCATTCATCTTTTACACTCACACTCACATATCCATAGTGGATCAACTATCCGATAGCACAATAACTACGTGATTGACATGCAGAAAAACTTTCTGTTCAGAGTTACAACTAATAGTAGTTGTACGAAAAATATTGAACTTTCGAAACTATCTCTAAAGAAAGTCCTATATATTCTTATAGTCAAAAGGCTATGAAATATATTTAATTCGACTTATAATGGATAAACTTTCAGAAGTTTGTTATCATTTCGAAAATAAATGATGAAATAATATAAAAATGCATCATAGTTTATAGGGTTTTTAAAAAATTAAGAGAGAAAACATGAGTTCAGAGACGATATCAAGAATTTCCTAAGTATCCGATTTATTATGTAAAGCAGACTCTAGCAAGAACATATAATTTTCTTTTGTCATGTCCATTGGCTATGATACATTCTTTTCTCTTTCATCTTTGTATAATTCCAGTCACATTTTTCTCCTTTGTCTCTTCGATCCTCTTCCATTCCTTTTCTTCATCTCCCTTTTTTTGTTGTTGTTCTGAGTAGGAGAGGATGTGTTTGAATGTATTGGATGTATGAGAGAAGGCATTGAAAGCAGTAGATATGTATTGTTCTGTTCTTTTGTATGATATATCTTCACTCTTTTTTGTATAGATTCGTATTTAGTTTTGGAATAAAATAGTATCATCACACATTTCAAGTAATTTTTTCCTCAAGAAAATATTTGAACATTATGGACATCCCCCACTATGCCCTACATGAGCTGCAATATTCATTTTAATCGTTTTATTTTTCTCATGAATCAATATTGTTTGCATCACGCCGTTTTTATAGTATTGTGTAAGCTAAGAAATACAAAAAAACTGATAAGAGATACACGTATATACGCTATAATACATAAAAAGCAAATGAAAAAGAGATTGATGTCTATAAAAATAAAAAGAAACGTCCATAAACGTTCTTTTTTTTGTGGTTTTGAAGAATAACTCTGATTATGTCAATAATAGCTTTTCTTTTTTTTAAGTATGCAGACTCAGAGACAAAGATTTCTATTGACATCAAGAGTATCATATTACTTTATCCACTAAATTAGTTTTACCTTTGAAGTTTTTCATTTAAAAATCTGCACAATTGACGTTCAACAATAAGAACTACATTAACGAAGAAGAAAAATGTAAGTCTATCGGCTAGAATAATAAACTCCAATTGTCGACAATATGTTGATATTTGTAAATCGTTTGTTCTTTTAGAAACAGTGGTAAAAAAAATGGCGTCATCAAATGATAATGAAGACATGACAACAAGAACATCACTTGGTGCTATGATAGTTAATGAAATACAAGTAAACTTATTCATATTCTTTATGTGAAAAATTTTGAGTAGAAAACAAAAATGTTAATTTCTAGGAAATTATACTCGATAATACGGAAAATATGTCGCAGTCTTCAGGCTCCAGTATTCGTGAGTGATAATACATAATATATTTTCATGAAATACTGATATCTATTCTTGCAGAAGGACTTGACATCGATTTCAACAATCTGATATTGACAAACGATACTATTAATAATACAAGACGAACAACTACAGACGACACTCCTATATCGTCTACGCCAATTATGCGAGGAGCAAGTGAGGCTAAATGACTTTCAAAATATTATGTGTATTATTTTTATTTATTTAGCGACAGCTGTAAATGAAGAAGTGCAGATGCTTACAAATCGTTTAGGTTCGATCTTCAACGAAAGTAATACACCTAATGAGAATAATGGCACTGAATCTCCAACGAATGATGAGCATGACGCTGTGTCACAAGCTGCCACACCAACAGGTATATAAGATAGAATAACGGAAAGTTTATGTAATACAAATTTTTTCATTGTCGTATTAAAGATGAATTACAAGCTCCAAGGTTGACTTTTCGTTCAGGACACCGACACATTATGATAAGTTATTCTCACGATGAAACATCTGACATTTGCCGAAGAATTTGTACTCAATTAAGAGTTTGTATATAATGAATTTGTCTATATAAATAATCTGATCTTTTTTCTGACAGAATCGAGGCTATCAAGTATGGATGGATACGAATAATCTGCGCGGTGCACTACATCAGAGAATAGCTGAAGCAATCGAAAATTCTTACATTGTTCTTTTCTGCATAAACAGTCGATATTCGAATAGTGATTTCTGCGAAAAAGGTAATATTTTCAGGTACGTTTTTACATTTTTCATTAATAATCATATATATTATAGAGGCTTTGTATACTGATAAAAGACAAATTGATTTTATTCCATGTCTCTTGGAAACATCATATGTACCTGATGGATGGCTTGGTATATTAATTCGTGATCGATTGTATATTGATTTTTCTTCGGCAGATCATTTTGATACAGCTTTCGAACAATTAATTGAGGAAATAAAGGAAATAAAGGAAATCGATTACAAATGACATCTAGTACGTTAAATTTTTATTTTAATAATCCTTATAATCATTAGAGTCACTCTCTTTATATTTTTTTCAAAAGATAACAACAATCAAAGCTCAACTGTGATAAGACCTTCGAATAATTCAACTCAGCATGATGCTCTTCGAACTGTTATACGTGAATTTAGAGAATCAATCAATCAGACTTATCATGATGCGCAACAGATGACAGGAGAAGAATTTGTCCAATTTCTCGAGTACCTACGTCAAAGAATATTTACTAATACTTTATCATTGCCTGCCAACAATCATATTCAAGAACAAGTGCAAGAAATTCTGCAACATTCACGAGATCAAACTGAAATTTTGAGAGAAATTGCACAGATCCTTTCTAATCTAACTGACATTAGAACCATTATTAAACTTTCTGCAGCTTTCGCATTGTTATGTGCAACATATAAGTATTTTAAACGTAAATAAATCAATCTGAGGATGTGCATATAATACTTAAGAAAAACTATTCAAGAACGAAAAAAAATCTGACTACTAACACTTCAGTGTAAAAACAAAATTTCACAAATGTTGTCACTTATTTACGTCATACAATAACTCGCTCAATACAATTTATGTTGTGTGTCGCTATGAAAGAACAATAAGAATTTTTTTTCATTTCATCACATGGAATCTGTTGACAAAATAAAACGGATAATTTTGTGACGCCAAGAATAATAATACATATTTTCTTACTTCGAAACGACTGTTACATGTAATGCTCAGATTAGATGATCCTAAATTATTTAGTTGAGAAATAAAGAGACATAAAAGTAGTTTTGGAACGAAATCTTACGAAAGAAAATGCGAAGTTAACGAAACTGAACGGTCGCGTCAGTGATACACTTTCGCAAACTTCTCATAACTTCGTAAGCTTTTTTGTAAGATTTCGTAATTTTAAGTTTTTAAAAAAGACGGGTTGACCCATCACTACGTAAAAGAATGCAGCTTGTGACACTCATACCTTCCTTTAGAAAAATGTTTCTTTTTCTCTTTGTAGTTTATATTTTCAGATGAACCGACACGCTAAATAATGTTACGAAAATATAAATTAAGATATACTATTCTATCGATATTCATTGTCTTGTTCATTTTGATATCAATATATATGGATGTTTCATTTGACAAAATTGAAAAATATATAAAAAATCCACGTCTACATAATTTTATTCAAGATTTATCAACAAAAATTATATATAATGATACAATAAAAAAAAATTTAAATAAATCAAAAATATATTTTATTCATATTCCACGTACAGCAAGTGATTCATTACGAACACATATGATAGGACAAACAGGATTAATCTATGATAAAAGTACTTATCATTGTGAACAATTTCAGGATTGTTTATTATTGAATAATGAACGATATAAAAAATTTCAATCCTATTATATTATCAAAGGATTTTATTCGTATAATGATTTAGCTAAATATAAAATTTTCGATGAAAAATCAAATATATTTATAACAATATTTCGTAATCCAATTGAACGAATTTTATCTTTATATGATTACTCTAAACATGGGTTTTTATTTCGACGTCCGTTTTTAACATTAAAACAATTTTTAACATCAAATGATCCGATAATACAATCATTTATAAATAATAGTATGACTTGGCAACTTGGTTATCATTTATTAATGAGTGAAAGACAGCATTTTATTGAACAACAAAATAATACCGATATAATTTATGATTTAGCAAAAAGTCATTTAAAATTATTTAATTATATTGCTTTTTATGAAAATTTAATGTATGATTATAATGAATTAAATTCAAAAATATTCTCAAATTTAAATCGAAATCATTCGATGTTAGATTTCTTATTTAATATTGCAAGTTGGCTTGGATTTTTTCGTATGAAAGTATTGAAATATAATGCTCGAATTAGATATAATTTAGAAGTACAAAATATTCTAAAACAATTAACATTTTATGATATGAAATTATATAATTTTGCTAAGATTGATATTCGACATTTGAATTTTATTACATTTGATAGTTATTTTCAAGCATCATTTATAGTTTTATTTATTTTATTTTATTTTATTGGATGTATTTTTTTACTTTATCGTTTACGATTGAAAATATTACAGAATTCTAAAATAAATTTACATTGAGATATTTTTCTTATTATCGAAATGTAGGGGCGTCACACGCCTGCATTTTTGTGGGTATAGATTTTAATAAAAGAAAATATTGTATGATGTCTCATACTCATTTCTATTTTATACAGAAGATTAATAGATTTGGAAAGTTTATCTCAAATTAGTGACATCTTTTTTCAGATGTTTATTTTTCTGATCACGAAAGAAATAGGATTATAAGATTTAGATGGTTTCGTATCAAATTATAATTTAAGATTATTTTACATTCACTTGTTTATATTATATTATAATTTAATACGTGATTCTATGGTAAAAATATTTTAATGTCTACAGCAGAGATTCTTTGAAATTATAAAGTATTTTCTCGAGAGAAGAATTACTTTAAAAAACTGGAGTTTATTTGGTTAAGTTTGGAGTATATTTTTATTGGTTCACTTTCTTTTCTTTATTTCTATTTACCTTCTCCTGCTATGCATGACTCGGTTAAACTACCGTCATCATACATTCTTTACTACACACATCTAATAATAAATCGCCCACAAAATTTTTCATACAACTAAAGAATAGAAAGAACAAGAAAAAAAAACGCGTTTACATACTTTTTACTTCAAGTGATTCAAAGACAAAAAAAATGGGTGAAACAGATACAACAAATTATCGTGTATATCCATCTCGATGGATTCAATTGATAATCTATGTTTTAGCAACATTTTCAAATGCCTTACATAGTATGACGTTTTCACCAATTCAATCCGAAACATCAGAATTTTATGGTTTATCAACAATACAAGTAAATGTTTTAGCTATTATATTTCTATTTCTTTATCCTGTTGGTACAATTTTATCAATATGGTTAAATCAAAAATTTTCATTACGAACAGGAATAATAGTTGGAAGTATATTAAATCTCGGTGCATTTATTCGTTTATTTTCTTTAATTTCACCATTAAATGGATATGCAGCTTTGATTATTGGTCAATTATTTCCAGCAATTTCAACAGCTTTATTTATGAATATAACAGCATTATTTGCAGCACGCTGGTTTGCGCCTAAACAACGTGATGTTGCTACAGCTATTGGTTCAATGGCTAATCCATTAGGTAAAACTTCGAAATAAATCTAAGACAAAAAAAAAGTATTAATAAAATATAAATTATATAGGTTTAGCTATTGGTTCTCTTGTTCCATCATTAATTGTTACTGATGGATCTTCATCAACCTCATTTTTTATTCTTCTAATTGTTGAAGCTGGTTTTACATTATTAACAACATTATTAGTTCTATTTCTATTTCGATCCGAACCACCTACACCACCATCACCATCAGAAGAACATCGTTTACCAATTAATATTAAAAAAGATCTTATTGATCTATTAAAAAATCGGCATTATCTAATACTTCTATTTAGTTTTTCTCTTGGTTTAGCACTTTTTAATGCAATAACAGCATTGCTCTATCAAATAATTCAACCAACAGGTTATTCGAGTACTGATGCTGGAATATTTGGTGCAATAATTATTATTGCTGGTCTTCTCAATGCATTCTTAGCAGGTATTATTATGGATCGAACACATGCATATCGACTTATATTAAAACTTTTATCAATTGGTGCTTGTGGATCATGTATTTATTTTATTTTAATACTTCAACCGAATCAATTCTATCCATTAGCTGTTTCAATTGGTTTGATGGGTTTCTTTTTATTACCATTATTACCTGTTGCATTTGAATGTGCTGTAGAATGTACGTATCCAATTCGCGCAGAATGGTCAACTGGGTTTTTAATGTGTGTTGGAAATGTTCTTGGTGGTATATTTATTTTTGTTCTTGGTGAACTTATTAAATCAAAACCTATTTCAAATTCTATGATTATTATTACACCAACATCTATATTTATTCTTTGTTGTTCTGTTATTAGTACTTTAGTATTATTGATTTATAATGGGCCTTATTTAAGACTTGAAGCTGAACATCGAGTTGATACTAGAACGTTTTCAGATGCTTCAGTTTTGTAAAATAATACAATCTCTGAAAATATATTTTTTTTTAAAAATTAATAAAGATTTTTATCTGTAAATTTTTTATTCTGAATGATATAATCAACCATTTCAGTACTTTGTCTACAATCAAGAAACAACAAAGAATATATTTAAATAATGTCATAGAACTCTATTGAATCAAATAGCACTTGTGATGAATATAAAATATTTAGGTGAACAAGTTTAATTCTATAGTTTTTTTTTCATACAATGCCAATCGTTTGTCATGAGTTCAACATTTTGAAAATCTAAAAACTTCCATCAATATAATTAAGCTATCAATCAACACAGGTCTTAATCTGATAGATTAAAATATCATTGATTTATATTTATAGCGTATTATTTCAAATAAAACTAAAATAAATATCAGTTTAGAATTACATTGATCTTAGTTAAATAATGTTAAGTTCATAAATTAACTGAAAGACATAAATCATTGGATTGTATAACGTATATTGGTAAAATGAAACAAATTTTTTTAGTAACGATTGTTCGTATAATGTGAGTGAATCTTTCTTTTTGAATCGTGACTGATACATGTAGTAAACTATTTATTATTTGAATATAGATGCTGTATTTCCAACATTTCAGGTAAAAAGAATTTTTTTGTTATTACAGATACTGTGTTCGATTTACTTCCATCTGAATGTTTTATATTGTATAAATAGAATTAGAAACATATTTGATTATTTGTTTTAAATAGAAGATACTAATATATCATTTTATATTACAGAATAAAACTAGAAGATTATGCTCTAAAATATCTATGAATATCAATACGTACCTATAAGATAGTCTCTAGAGCGTTTGACTAATATTTGATCCTATTACGGTACAAGTGATGCATTTAGACTATAATTGAACATGTTTCATATTTTCTCTAGGATGGACAACTACTGATAGTATGAAAAATGCACGATGGGCACACACAGCAACAGTATTGACAAACGGAAAAGTGTTAGTTGCTGGTGGAACCAGTAATATAGGTGTTCTAAATAATGTTGAATTATATGATCCATCAACAAGAATGTGGACAACTACTAATAATATGAATAGTAGACGATATTATCATACAGCAACTGTATTGCCTAATGGGCAAGTATTAGTTACTGGTGGAACTAATGGTAATACTTTAATGAGTACTGAATTATACGATCCATCAACAGGAATATGGACAATCGCTGGAAATATGAATATTGGACGATTTGAACATACAGCAACTGTATTACCTAATGGAAAAGTATTAGTTACTGGAGGATATAGTAATGGTAATATTTTAAATAGTTCTGAATTATATGATCCATCAACACAAACATGGACAATTACTGGTAGTATGAATATTCGACGATATTATCATTCAGCATCGATGTTAATGAATGGAAAAGTATTAGTTACTGGTGGATATGTTAACAATATTGCTTTAAGCATGTCCGAACTATATGATCCATTAACTCAAACATGGACAATTATCAATAATATGAATAATGCACGTTATTACCATAAAGCATCTATATTAATAGATGGACAAGTATTAATTACAGGTGGTTTTAATAATAACTATCTAAATAGTGCTGAGTTGTATGATCCATTAACAGGAACTTGGACAATAACTGGAAATATGAATTATGCACGTATGACTCACACAGTATCTATACTAAGAAATGGAACAATTTTAGTTACCGGTGGATATAATAGTAGTGGTCAATTAAATAGTGCTGAGTTCTATAATCCAACAACAAGACAATGGACAATAACTAATTTCATGAATGATAAGCGATATTATCATACAGCATCCGTATTAATAGAAGGAAATGTGTTAGTTACTGGTGGACGTGATAATATAAATAGTACAGAAGTATTATATATAAATTAAAAATAATCTTATTCTAATAAAACTTTCTTTACAATGTAGATTAGTCGTAAAAAAAAGTGAATATTAATAGAAATTCGCTAAATAAAATTGATCTATGATATAAAAGAGTACTCATCCTTTATAATTCGAATTACCAGTTTATAACAAGAATAAATTTTTGATGTCATTTACTTATACTTTCATTTATAACTAGTTTATTGTCTCATGATAGTAGCATAACCTTCGACATTAAAAGCATCTTTGTAGAATTAGTTTTTTCTAATGTAATAAATAATGAAAAATTTCATTTGAATACAAACGAGCAATTATGATGATGTATTCGTTTTTAAATCATATTCAATGCAAAATCAAATGATTTTGAATACTAAGAAAGCATGTGAATGAAAGGTAATAAAGTATATTTTGTATTCTGTTAACGAAAACTAGATGAGCAATATTTTATGTTATGACGTCAATGATACGCATGATTTTGTTAGATTATTATACATATTTATTCATATGAATTAGAAAAAAGATTCGTTTTGATATTACTCATTTACCTGATGTATAATAACTATGATGATACGAATATGAGTTGAGCTTATAACTAAAATAATACTGCGTAATTAACACGAATCAAGATAAAAAATTATAGGTATGTGTGTAGGTTGAATCTTATTTTTTTGATCAAGATTGAATAATTTTTTTTTCTTTTCTGCTTACGTCCGAATATCAAAGATTCGTATATATATAGAGACAGCAAAATACGTTTTTTATTCATTAATCAAAACGCAATAAACTTACTTATCTATCAATAATTCAACATGTACGGTGGTTATGGTTATGGTAATAATATGAATATGAATGCAGAATTAAGATCTGATATGTGGATTCAACAAAATATTCCTGGTGGATTAAACAGTAAATATTAACAATTCCTTTATTCTATTATAAAAAAATTCTTATTATGATTTATTTTAATATAGGTCCTCTTGGGGAACGATTAGATAATATGATGGGTGGAAATTCAAATCCAACATACGGTCAAATATATGGTGGTGCACCAGGAGTTGGTGGTTATGGTGGCGGATATGGTTATTCATATTATCGATAATTTCAGCGATTTCCTTTCAAATGATACAATATACTAATAAATAATTGACGATTAATTTTTTTTCATATTAACAAAAATAAAAATTTCAATAATATTTGAAAAAAGCATACATTATTCATTTTTATGAATTAACATCAATTTTTTTCTTGAAATTTTCGTAATATTGAGGAGAACATTTGAGAAAAAAACACAATACGAATAATAGCCAATAATTAAAACGAGATGGTTTCGAAATTGTGAATACAAAATATAAGATATTATTTATTTTTTATACTCGAAATTTTTTTTGATTGAGAATATTATACTATTCAGGTAAGTTTACATCAAATGAAATACGATATGACATTAGAAAAGTAGGATATGATTGGTAAAATAATAATCGTATTTTTATTATAAAATCAAAAGAAAAATATCTAATGACATTATATGGTAATTATTAATTACGTCAAATATATTTTATGGTTCACAAGATTTAATTTCAGTTGCTACTTCATCAATTCGAGCATTGAGCATATCATTTGATTCCATTAAACGACATATTTCGTCATTATCCAATTCGAGTAGTGCTCCAGTAACTTTACTTGTTAAATCAGGTTCTTTGACTCTTTGTAAGACAAGAGGAAAGAGTTTGTTGCCTAGAAATCCTTTTTGTTCTTCAATTGTTGATAGAGATGCAAGGTTAGCAGACAACGACGACATACTATTTTCGCTCGTGATGATGTTATGAATACAATAAATTGATTTCTTTTTCTCTCATGCCGACATTGTGTGTTTTTAAAAGAACGAAATTTTCAAACGTATACAAAACACACATATTTATATGATGAAAAAGTATTTTTTTTCTCGATAGAAACTCAGTTAAATATATTTTATATTCGATTTTTATACTAATTGAATAAGTCTGATGATGTTTCGAAAATTAAGCCGCAACTACACCCACACTATGGTATACGATATTTTATATATCACAATTTTTTTCTCTTTCCTTCTTCGTTCTGTACAATAAAAATAAACATTACCTTAGAGTAGCACATGGCAAAAGAAACCTTGATAAAATCAATGTATTCACATACATATGAAAATTCGATTTTATACGCACTGTAACATTTTATTTGCGAGTTTTCTTTTTGTTTGTCATTATAATGCACTATACATTGAATTCACATGGATATATCGAACATATTTAATAATGTACTTACAAAAAATTACAACATAAACTATTAGATTATTAATTAACTAATTATAAATCAGAGAAATAAAATTTATAATTATACAAAATCTAAAAAAGTATGAAGTCTTTGGTTAACTGAATTTTGAAATACTCCAATATATGTTGAAGTATCTCGTGTATTAAATTCATTTGACATTGTATAAATATAATTTTCACTATAATATAAATATTCAGAATAATTATACAATGTTGAAAGTAATATTGGATATGTAGCAAGACCGAATGCAATAATATACGAGAAACCTGCAATTGGACGGTATGCTCCCGGAAAATACTTAGGTAGCAGAACAATTACATTCTCCGATTCTGGAAAATTTTGGAATAATACTCCTGTAGAAATAAATATAGTCGAAAGAAGAGCAAAATAGACAATACTAAAATGGATATAGGCAAACACCATTGGCAGAACATGTGTTAATAAATAAGGCAAAATTAAGGCACCAATAAAAACAAATGTAATTATAGATGAGAACAAACCAAGATGGAACGCAAACCATTGCCAATTTGTTGCTGGTATCCATGTTTTCCTATTTTCTAATAGTGCTATTAATTTAATAATAAAAACAGTAAAAAAACCAGAATATGATACAAATATATAATTGTATATTCTGTAGCCAAATGCATTATAACAATTCCATGTAGTTGCATATTCAGCTGACATACATGATGATTGAATATGACAATACCATATACCATGTCCACATAATGGAAGACATTGAAATACAAAGTCAAAAACATCAAAATCTACCTTTCCTCTCAGTCGATCACGTAACTCTTGTGACTTTTCTGATTGTTCAAGTCCGCGAAATATCAACGAAAATAGTGGTCCCCGATGATCTCTTTCAATCTTCTCTGCAGTACGTAATACCTCAAGAGACGTTCTTCTAAGTGTCTCCTTATGAAACGATAATACCCAGCGAATAAAAGCAATCTCTGTTGTTGTTAAGAATACGTGGTATCGATATAAGTTCCATAAACGTAGAAATAGTTGCATTCCTATAAGTTGCAAAACCATTATCCAATATGGCTGAATAGTCATGTGGTCTTGTGGAAGACTATATAATAATGGATTAGCATTTTGATATTGTATTGATATAGAACCAGCTGTACCGTTTGAATACATTATTATATGTTACTTTTTCAGATAATTTACTAACATCAATATTTGCAACGAATTATAAAAATTATTTAGGTTTCGTAGGTTTTCTACGAAACCCTTAAAAAACAATTTGAGTGTATCTTGAGTGTTTACGAAACCTTTTTAAGGGTTTCGATTTCGTTGCAAAAATAGTTCGGCAGTGCACCTTTTTTTTCAGTGTAGTAACATAGATAATCATTTTATTCAAGGAAAATATCTGTTTTCGTAAACAATATTTTAATAAATAACTATGTGACTTGCTTGTGCGTTACAAACTGTTAAATTAAATGATGTTGTGATGATAACAGCAGTCATATTTACAAGCAAAATATATATAAAAAAATAGCATATCAGATTTATTTTTCACGGTGAATTATTTCATATTTTTAATATTTTTCTGCTCATCGAGATAGCATATAAATTACTTCTGTTTATTTTTGTGGATTTTTTCTCACTATTAATGAATATTATATTCTTTCGATATATTTAAACATTCTGTTGACAAGGATGAAATGCAATTTTACGTAATAATCAAAAAACAAAATTAGATAAATCATTAGTACGATTATGAACAATGGAAATAATATTTTTGTATATAAAACGAATAAAAGAATATTTGTTAGTCATTTTATTGTTTCACATTATAATAGCTATAAGCTATTGAATTTTATTTTTTTTTGTTATATTCATCTCTTCTATTTAATAAAAATCTTCAAACGCTAGTTGAAAAGGTGTAATATCATAAACTTGGATCGGTTTGATTTTTTTTTCTTGTCATTTGTTTGATCACGGATGAATTGCAATCAATCGATTTTCTTTTTTTTTCTTTTCAAAGAACCAAATTATGTAAATAATGATCATAAATCCAATAGCATCTATTTTACCTTAATAAAAAAAAGTGCACGTAAAGCTGTTTTATAACCAAGTTTTTCTTTCTAATAAAGAACCGATCAAAGAGTGCATTGTTTTAGAATATATATATATTGCATTGCATAATAAATCTTTTTCAACCTTTTCTATATGTTTTTTTCCTCATATATAGATAAAGGAAAGAATAAATGATATATATAAAATATTGTTTTCATATTTCAGTGTAAGTCCATTTTTTTTCAATTGAATTTACGAAATAATCCTATTGTTTCGAAACTTGATAATAAATTCCGATGTTTTATAAATAAACAGAGTGAGTATTGGTATGAAGCTCTCAAAAAATGAATTTCTGTATCTCTGTCAGAAATTGATGTTGGACAATTATATTTTCGTCATTTATCAAATCAGTATATGATTTTCGCTGCTTTTAGAATAAAAATTATTTCTAAACTATCTTAGAAATCTCGAATTTGTAATTTATTATTGAATTAGATTTAATTAAAAAAAAATGGTTACTCTATTTGAAAATCCTCATGAATCAGCATTGGCAATGTTTTTATTACAAGTATTTATTACATTAATTGTATGTAAAATTCTTGCTAAACTCTTATCATTTATTGGTCAACCACAAGTTATTGGACAAATCATTGCTGGAATTATTTTTGGTCCATCAATACTTGGTAAATAGAATTATATACATATAAATTAGTAAATTTTTTTATTTATTTATTTTAGGTTATGCTAAAGGATGGTCATCTGCAATATGGCCCGCATCAACATTGAAAATTTTTCAATTAATAGCAAATTTAGGTTTAATATTTTTCATGTTTTTTCTTGGATTAGAACTTGATTTAAATCAAATAAAAGCAAATTGGAAAGTAACGATTCCTGTTGCATGTGTCAGTATAATTGTACCTGGTATGTAGAAAATTAAAAGAAAATAATCTTATGATAGTTTTGTTTTTTCAAGTGGGTATTGGTTGTGCTGTTGCTCTATGGTTTTATGAATTAAATGATGGAATAGTAGCAAGTAAAACAGCTTTTATTTTATTTATAGGTAAGAAAAATGATTTATTCTCTTCTAAATATATTGAATTTAATTTCAATTAAAGCTTCTGGTTTTGGTTTTTCTGCATTTCCTGTATTAGCAACATTATTAAATTCGATGAATTTACTTAATGAACCAATTGGTATTCAAACAATATGTTTAGCTGCAGTTGAAGATATTGTTGTTTGGGTTGTTTTAGCTGTCGCTAGTGCTTTTTCATCCGGTGGTTCGGCTCTTCAAGGTCTTTATACATTATTATTAACATTAGCATTTATAGCAATAATGATATTTATAATACGACCAATATTTAATCGTATTCATGGTTTTTATCTACAACGTCATGATGATTGTAATGTTTATATTGTTGTTGGTTGTTTTTTATTACTTTTAATTGCATCATTTACCACTGAAGTCATGGGTAAAAGGATTTTCGTTTTTTAGAAAAAAAAATAAATAATAATTTTAATAGGTATTCATGCATTTTTCGGAGCATTTATTGCTGGTCTTTGTATACCACGAAAAGGTGAATTAGTTGAATTTTTATCAATACGTATTGAATTACTTATTGTTGAATTTTTCTTACCGTAAATAAATTTTTAATAAATTTACGAAATAAATAATTTTATTTTTATTTTAGTCTTTATTTTGCGAATAGTGGTTTAAAAACACGTTTAAATCTATTAAATACTGGTCGCTCATGGTGGACATTAGCTATACTTATTATTTTAGCTTCAGTATCAAAAATAATTCCAGTAACAATCGCAACAAAAATATGTGCAAGAAAATCTTGGTATTATTGTGCATCAATGGGTGTTTTAATGAATACACGTGGTATTGTTCAATTAGTTGTTTTAAATATTGGTGTACAACTTAAAGTTATATCACCTGTTATATTTGCCATGTTTGTTTTAATGGCAACTATTTTAACACTATTAACTTCACCAATTTTATCATTTCTTTATAAACGTGATTCAGATCCGAAGATTTTAGAAGAATCTAAAACTGCATATGATTTACATATGGTTTTAGAAGGAGAAAATAATCTAAATAGACCTTCAATTGATAAAAATGATCTATCAAATGGAACAATAACAGCTATTGTAGAAACGAAGAGATTGTCAACATCATCAAATAATGAAAATGGACAACGAAGAAAATCTTCTCGAATGACTCTATTTTAATGATTTGTTTCATTTTTGTTTTTACACATTATATAGAATACCTTTTTAGTTAGTTTTCACCGGTTTTTTTGACATTTTATTTTTATAGAATAAAATAAATCAATGAATAAATCATAATGAGGTTTAATATAGAGTCAGCGAGAGAGAAAAAGAAAAATTGAACCAGATTAGTTATTCAGTCTTAAGTCGTAGTGCTTCTTTATATTTCTTATCTCCAAATACGATTAGAATAGTAAAATAGATGTGCTATGAATTGATCTAGTCGTCCTTCAATATCATTAGTTCGAGTAATATAAGAAAGTTTTCATCATTCAACAGAAATTCTTTACCATTAGTCATCAGCTGAAGTGTTACGTGTTGTTTTAGTGATATCATCAATATGTTACAGTCATTTCAATGTTATCTCTCACCTTCTTTTTTTACTGACAATACAAAATGAAATATACAGATTCTTTACTGTTTCGACAAGCAAATAACGACTTATGTCACCGTCAGTATCATAAGCATATACTTTAAGAATATTAATTCTATTTTGTTTTGTTTTTCTTCTTATAAGAAAAACTTTATTGCTTGGACTAGTTATTAATATACAGTTTCTAATATTCGATTTGAGAAGATTATAGTTGACAGTCTCACCTTCAGATCGGAATAGCATCTGTGATCATCAATCGATTATAAACTTGATTTATTTTGATATTTTAAGAATATTTCAATTCTTTTCTAAAACAATATGATCACGTCTAGTCCATTATTTGATATTAATCAATTAACAACTGAAGAACAAGAAAAATTTACTATTGTTTACAATGAATTACAACCGAATTATACATCTTATCTTCAATATAAACTTAATTTAGAATTGGATACTAAATTTGAGAGAGAAGAAGAAGAAAATGAATGGCATTATGAATTACATAGATTTCTTCGAGCTAGAAAATGGAATGTACCTCATACAATTAAATGTCTTGTCGAAATGATAAAATGGAGAATGGATAATCATGTTGATTTAGTACTTGAACATAAACCTACATCTGATCGAGTGAATCTTCTTCAAAAAATAGTTCCATTTGTTGATCATGGTTATACAAAAACTGATCGACCATTATATATTGAAAAATCTGGTCTATTCAATGTAGATAGATTACTGAATAGTTTTCAACCAGGAGAATTAATTCAATGTCATATATATTGGCTAGAATTGCATTGTCGATTAGCAAGAGAACGTAGTCGACAAACAGGAAAACATATAGAAAGTTTTGCGTTACTTCATGATTTAAATGGTTGTAAAGTGGAGATGAGAAAAGTACTTCCTTTATTTAAACAATCTATTAATATCGATGATACTTATTATCCTGAACGTCTAGCACAAATGTTTCTAGTAAATCCACCAGCAATTTTTCCTATTCTTTGGAATTTAGTAAAACATTGGCTTGATCCAGTGACCAAAACAAAAATTGTAGTTGTTAAAAAAGGTTCTGATATATCAACGATACTTTTACAACATATCGATTCCGATCAACTACCTTGCGAATATGGTGGTAGTTGTCATTCATGTTCAACAGCACCCGATTGTATTCCAGTTTATGATTGGAGTAAGGATATTAATGGTGATAAATGAAAACAAAAAAAAAGACAATCCGTTTGCATCAAATCAAAAATTGTATTTTTTCGAAATGATATCTTTTTGAAATTATTTAATAACCGATACAGAAATAAAATGAACTTATAACTCTAGATTTTGTTTATTTTCTTTTCAAAAATAACATGAAAGTTACTAGACAATTGGTGCGAATAAATTATCTTCAATCTAAAATCAATCACTTTTTATTTTGTAGATCTGCATAAGAATACAAAACACTTTTATACGATACAATAGAAGTAATAAATCAATCAAAGAAGAAAAAAAGAAAACAGATAATAATCAAATGATTTATAAATCTCGAAATTTATCTGTTGCATTAACTAATTGATGGACAATTCCAGGTTCTTTTGTTGAATGTCCAGCATCATCAACAAAATGTAATTCACCTTTTGGCCAAACTTTATGTAAATCCCAAGCTGAACGAGCTGGACAAACAACATCATATCGACCTTGAACTATAACACCTGGTATATCTTTGATTTTATCAGCATTTTTAAGTAATTGTTCATCTTCATTCATAAATGCTCCATTTACAAAATAATGTGTTTCAATACGAGCAAAAGCAACAGCAAATTTTGCATCATCAGTAGCATGAGCGATGTATGATGGGTCAACATATAAACGTGATGTTGCCATTTCCCAAACTGACCATGCTGTAGCTGCTTTTAACTTTTCTTCTTCATTGTTACCAGTTAATCGACGATGATATGCCGACATTAAATCACCACGTTCACCAACAGGTATTGGTTCTAAATATTTATCCCATGCATCAGGAAATATCATTGAAGCACCTTCTTGATAAAACCATAATAATTCTTTACGACGACAACAGAATATACCACGTAATATTAATGCTTTCACACGTTCGGGATGTGTTTCAGCATAAGCTAAAGATAATGTCGATCCCCAACTACCACCAAATACAACCCATTTATCAATATTGACATGTTTACGTAATTTTTCTAAATCTTCAACTAAATCCCATGTCGTATTTTCTTCTAAACACGCATGTGGTGTTGAATCACCAGCACCACGTTGATGATAAAGTATAATTCTATATGCTTCTGGATCAAAAAATCGTCGATCACGTGGATCAGTACCACCACCTGGTCCACCATGTACAAATACTACTGGCTTACCAGAAGGATTTCCAACTTCTTCATAATATAAAATATGAATATCAGATACTTTCAACATACCAGTTTTATATGGTTCAATTTCTGGATATAAATCTCGTAATTGTTTTGTTTCTTCTGTTGTAGTATTTATCGGCGACATGTTTAGGATATAACTAAACTATAAAATATCTAAAAATAATTTTTTTTTAAATTTTTAATATTTCTTATTTCATAATGATTAATAAGATAGCCTAACGGTTCGATTTGCATATAAAATGAAATAAGTTACGCGATCAATTAGACAATAAAGAAACTAAAATTATTAGTTTGATATGGTCAGCCAATAACATGATTTCATAATTGACTCCTCTATAATAGGAAAACTATTTACAAGGATACGCCATATTCGAGCGACTCCAACTCCCTCTAAACTAAGATAATATGATGAGACAATAAAATTAACTTACAAAAAATACCTTCAATTTTTACAAATGTATATAATAAGAGTTAAACGACTGATTATATACAATGTATGCTTACCTTTTTTCGTTAGCTTAAAACAAAAAAGAATATATTTATTTAGTCTACATGTGCTTACATATTGTTTTTTATTGTAGATAAGAGAAAAAAACATCGTATCTTTGCCGTGGTTTATTTTATTAAAAGAGTGTCAATATAGAATGAAATAAAACGAATACTGAAAAATGAATACAATACTCTTTTGTCGTTCTTGTATATATATAACAATTATATATAAATGTATCGATGTGAATCATAACCTATGTGTTATAATAAACATATTTTTGCTTTTTATCATACGGTAATTATCAAAACCGTATTGAATAAATTAGAATAGATTTTACAATCTTCCGCCCGGCAAAATCAAATTCACTGTTTTTTTTCTTGCTTCATATCAGAACTAGTTTGATTCAATATTTTGTTCCATATATAGTCGCTATACTGTAACGACGCGAAAGAAAGTCAGTAGTATAGAACTCGTTAATTTGTTACGAATCTTAAGCTTCTACAAGTTTAATATTCGAGTAATCGAGTATTAAAATTTACTTGACTATCAAACTATTCTACCCACACCCAGTTTCATTTTTTAAATTTTAGATAGAATATTTTTCTTCATTATCATAATTACTGAAACAAAAGTCGAATAATCATTTTCGATACTATAATTGGTTAGAATTCAATACTCTAAGGATACATGCATCAAACTAACAAAAACTTGTTTTATTTATTCTCAATATGTTACCAACTTCAATCAAGTTATACGAAAGAGACGAGTTTGTTTTTTTCATATAATGATCGATAATATACATTTATCGTTATTATATAGTTTAATTTTACCAATAGTTTTAAATCCTTACTCTGTATTGATATTGTATTATTCTCAATACTTATTTATATTTATTTCGTTTCTGTGTCCTAAAGATGCAAATTTCTCTCTTTACTCTGTATAGCACATTTAAGTCTTAATTTTCCTGATTTATGATTGTATTTTTTATTATTAATTATATATTTACATCAAGTAGATATAGAGTACAACTTTACAGAGCACAATTTAAATCTATGATTACTTTTACTAGACAAATGTCTAATATTTATGTAGGATTGCTAAAATTCAAGATCAATGACAATCGATCATCGAACATAAAATACTACCATACACGATTGGCTCTTTATTTATATTTATAAAGATTGTAATAGTACCATTTTCTCTTTAATCTATTATACTTATTTATAGATACTATTTGAATTAAAACATAAAGATCTTTTTGTGTTTCTTATTTTATTTTACAAACTGTGAAACTATTCAACTTTGATTCTGAGATTGTTCAGTAGCGTTGACTGTGTATAGACGCGCCTAATCTGTCTAGAAGCAACCGATCCGAAAATAAGAGTAAACTGATAGCAGTGGAAAATATCGAGATAAAATCGTAATAAGTAGAAAGAAGATTCACTTATTAAATGTCAATCGATGGAATATAACATTGTCTTTCAATGCATAGCTGTTGCACAAGTACTAAGTATCTACGTAACAAAAGAATACTATTACAAGCCATCTTCATTTTTTATGAAACTTTTTAATAGTATGTTGTTCTCGCGCATGTCGCTATTTCTAAATAGAACTCACGGAGCTCTGTCAAATAGACTCAGCTTGAACATGGACTGATTTGTTACTCTTATATCTATATCATAAATATAAAAAAATTCTTTTCTTTTTCTTTCTCTTTCATGTATTATGCAGAAAAAATATATGCGTATAAAAATGTCAATTTGTCTGTTATAATAAATTATTTGATTTGTATTTTATTTTATTCGTAATAATTAAAAGATTTAGAGTCAGCGTAAGGAAAAAAGGGACATTTATTCGATTACAAATCACACCACAAGTACATCTTGACTAGATATTTAGACACGAACACAATTACATTCAAAAAGCGATTCAGAAAATAAGCAAATAGAAAACAGAGGCGTCCTTTGATAATTAATATGTGCTGTCAGTCAGTTAAATATTTTTCAAACAAATTAATCGGGAAATCGTCCTGCCATCTCAAATTCTGAGTAAGAGACACAATTATGTTTTCCTCTTTTTGAAGTAATGATAATACGATAGCTTGCAAACGACAACGAATTATTGGGCATTGTTTGTGTACCACCATACACTCGTCTTCCTGGATTTTTCGCGAGACTTGTATCACCATCATAAATCTTAGTCCAACTTGTTCCAAAAACTAAATCCGATTCTTTATTGTTGCTACCTTCAATTGTAATTGTGTTTGGATCTCGAGGTGGAGAATTTTGAAATGTAGCCATACGAAACTGCACGAGAATGAACGGTTTACTTTTGAATGTTATATAGAAACCAGTTTTTATTCCGCATTCATCTTGTAGTGGACTATGTCCGTTACAAATTCCATGATTGGAATATTCGGTATTTAAATTACCATCTAATGCAGCTTGAGGTGGTTCACTAGGCCAATATGTACTTGTGTTTTGACCGGGTAAAGATAGTGAACGATCATTACCTGCAGTTGTATTCCATATAGCATAGACGACTTCGTTTGTTCGTCGAAATATTTGTAACACTATATAAAATTACAAGAAAGAAAGAAAATTTACACTAAAGAAGAATATAAAACTTTCCTACCAATTGGTTTTGTAACTGATGTTGTTGGTTTGTTTTCTTTTGTAATTAATGGTGTTATGTCAGTTGATACAGTTATATTCATTATAGTTTCAGTTGTCCTGCCTGTTTTTAGTTTTAAAATAATCATTGATGGAATTACAATTACTGCAATCATTAATAAGATCAGACTAGGGTGTGGGTGTGAGTATTTATCTTCTTTTAACTCACACTAAGACGCACCCACACCCAGACCATTTATGTGTATCTCTGAAACCGCTTAAAAACACGTTCCTAATAACCGCGGTTTCGAGCGGTAAAATACTGTCGCGAAAGTCAGACCTTTAATGCATATCTCTAAAACAGCTTGAAACCGCGGTTCTGGTAGCCGCTGTAAGGGGCGGTTTTTTTCCAAAAAAATTTCCGTGGGTAGACAGTTTAAGTTGAAAATAGAACAATACAATGATTAGTGATTATTAGTAAAACTTTGCTTTTAGAATTCGAAAAATGATCATTTAGATGAGAATTATTTATTATAAGTATAAGTGATATAATATTTAAAAAAGCAGAAACGACAGAGAGAAGGCAGCAAAAAAATGGCAACACTGAATATCAGCCAATATTGTATAATGTTTTCTTTGAATAATGTACTTAGTAGCGCAATAGCAATGTCAATGAATAAATAAAGATCAGTCGTTTATCAGTCCTAACAATGCAAGAGAACACTGATGGTGTTCGAATCAGAGTTTGCAACAATAATATCGGGTTTATTGTCACTATTTACATCGACGACAGCTAGTGAATTTGGACTAGTACCAACTGCGTAAGCAATTTGAGTAGCGAATGTGCCACTGCCTGTGTTGAGAAGAACACCGATGGTGGCCGAACCCTGGTTTGCAACAATAATATCAGGTTTACTGTCGCTATTTACATCGACGACGACTGCTGAAGTTGGAGTGCCATTAGCTGGGTAAGTAACTTGAGCATTAAAAGTGCCATTGCCTGTGTTGAGAAGAACACCGACGGTATTCGAACCCTGGTTTGCAACAATAATATCAGGTTTACTGTCGTTATTAACATCTACGACTGCTACGGCACCTGGATTAGTACCAACTGGATAAGTGGTTTGAGCATTAAAAGTGCCAGTGCCTGTATTGAGGAGAACACCGGTATTGTTCGAAGCATAGCTTGCATAAATAATGTCGGGTTTATTGTCGCTATTAACATCGGCGACTGCTACAGGAACTGGGCTACTGCTAACTGGATAAGTAGTTTGAGCGTTAAAAGTACCACTGCCTGCGTTGAGAAGAACACCGACAGTGTTCGAAATCTGGTTTG